>CABHPQ010156697.1:0-27229 GCA_902168405.1 Peromyscus aztecus | reverse complement strand
AAAAAAAAAAAAAAAACCTGAAAAACACTATGTAGACCAGGCTGGCCTGGAACTCACAGAGATCTTTCTACCTCTGCCTCCCTCTTCAGGGATTAAAGGCATGCTCCATTTTCACCTTATTTTTTGAGATAGCCTCTCTCCCTGAAACCTGGAGCTTTCCAATTTGACTAGACTGGCATCCATGGAGCCCCAGGACCCTCTGTATTGCAGAAAAGAGCCTGTAGGACGTGCCCAGGCCCTGGAGTACACAGTTGGTATCAGCAGACACTAAGTAGACTCGGGGTCTGACCTCAGCACCCCGAGAAGGAGCAGGCCGTGCCGTAGATGACACGAACATTGCAGGTCTCAGAAGCGTGGCTGGCCCTGAGCAGAGGGGCCTGACTGAGCTCCAGAATGACTGCCAGCCTTTGTCTCTCCCCCAGTCTCACTGGGCAATCCCCTGGCTGGGGAGGAAATGCCAGTTTTTAAGATGTTAGCCTGCTGCTTTCGCAGATCACCAGGTCTCTGAATAAAACACAACTTAAAGAGTCAATCCTGGGCAGGGAGCTGGCACAGCAGGTAAAGGGACTTGCCACCAAGCCTGACCCCCCAAGATCAACACCCAGGACGTACAGAGTGGAAGGAGAAAACTGACTCCTGCAAGTTGTCCTCTGTTCCCCCACACAGAAACATTCTTCCCCTCAAATAAATGAATAAATAAATACATGAATGTAAAAAAAAGGTTTAAAAAAGACTTTCTAAACATCTTTTTAAAATTTGCCAATTAGCCGGGCAGTGGTGGTGCACATCTTTCATTAATCCCAGCACTCCGGGGGCAGAGGCAGGCAGATCTCTGTGAGTTCGAGGATAGCCAGGGCTACACAGACATACCCTGTCTTGAGAGGAAAAAATTTAAAAAAAGAACTTTAAGAGCTTGGGTCTTTGACTCTGTTGGCCCTTGGGGTACCAGGCAGCATGAGCCTGGGTGTTCAGGGGACACCAGCCCACGTAAGCTCACAGCTCGGCCCCTCTCCTAGCAATGCTTCCTCTCTGCTCTCTTCCCCTTGTTTTTCCTGTCCATCCCTGGCCCTTCTCCACCGGGTCCCTGCATGGTGAATGCTACTCACCTTGGCTCCACGCCCCACGCCCCCATAGCGAGTCAGGGCGATGGTGCCTTCAAGGTTGATGCCCCGAGTCTCTAGCTCCTTGAAGTCCTCTTCCGAGCCTTGGTTGGCATAGACAAGGAGGCCCTAATCCCAAAAGGAGAGATCTGTAGGCCAGGCTTGGCCAAAGGCAGGTACAAAGGGGTACAAAGATTGAATAGCAGCAACAAGAATTTTGGTTCTCTTTCCTCCTCACCCAAAGACATGTGTACCCCAAAAAATGGTTCCTCTCTTCTCTATCTAGGTGTCTATACCAGGTTTTAAGCAGGGAGCACTAACTAGTGTTTGTTGAATGATTAACAGAGGATAGGAAAAACAACAGCATGGGTAACATCAGTGGGGGGGGGCTTTGGGCTCCACTTGAAGCACTTCTCGATGCCTCTGCTTTAGAGCAGGAAGAGGGGGAACCAAGGAGAACTAGAATATGGTAGTGGGGGATCCAGGCTCACCTTTGGGGTGCCAGGGGGTGCGTAGGCAGCATAAGGTTGCAACACATTGGGTCCCACCTGCTCCCCAGTCAGATTTTTCTCTCCGGGTTGGAAGGAGTGGAGGACCATTCCATTGGGGCCCACTGTGTGAGAAGGTTGGGTCAGCACCGGGCCCAGCAGCAGCCCTCACCACCCGGGCATTCCTGGACAGGACCTCACCGACTTCCACAATGTTCGGTTGCTGCGGGCTGGGGAAGGAGAGCAGGACCTGATACTCATAGGTCTTGGCCGCGTCCAAGCCGGTCTCGGTGTCCCGCCAGCGCTGCAGCAGCAGATGCACCAGGGCCTCATCCCGAGCGCTGGAGGCCACATGTGGCTCCTTGGAGAGTTCTCTGCAGGGTGAGCAGGGGCGGGTGGAGTCTGTCAGGGGAGGCCTCTGGCTAACTGGGGTTTGGAAGTACCCACCTCTTACCGAAGGTTCTCTCGGATCCTGCTGGCATCTAGTTGTCCCATTACCAAGTCAAGAATGGCCAGGTCCAGGTCCTGGGAGTCTGAAGTGTTGGGGGCCAGAGGGTCACTTGCTTTGGGGATGGCAAAGTGGCCCAGGATTATCCCCAGCCCCAAGAGGGCGGCAGCCCCAAGGGCCACCCCCAGTATTTTCACCCAGTGCATCCTGTGGAAACAGACCAGCAGCTCTGGCTGGGCTTCCTTATATATGGGTGTCCAGCTGGTTAACCATTACTCATGAGTGGTGCCGTTCTTTTGTCCCTGCGGTGAAGAGCCAGGGAACATCCTGCTGTACCAGCCAGCAGCTGACACCTGAACCACATTTTGAGTTGTTCACCTGGAAGGGCTCTCTGAAGGAACCAGGACAATTCGGGGACACTATAGCTGGCTGGCAAAGGGAATAGCCCTTCCACGGTTCCCCTGCCAAACTGACACCACAGGTCTGGGACATCCAGGGCCCTGCTGACCGTCCCACTGGGAACCCTGTCATCTTTGCGTCCTCACCGAGGCCATTCAGTCTCCGACACTGGTGCCTTGATGGCTTGAGCAGACTTTTTAGTCAAATGATGTCATTTTGCTGGCCAAGCTGTGTCATGTTAGACAATTCCCTTAGCTTCTCTGAGTCCATTTTCCTCACTAGAAAACCGTGCTGTCGGCTTCATGAAGAAGACGCCGTCTGTGGAGATGTTTACAGCCCAGAGTCAGAGCATGAAAGGAGGGAAAGGCTGGCAGGATTTTCTGTTTCTGCCTCTCAGAAGGTGCGGTTCGTGGGAGGAAGTAGGCCTCTTGAAGGGGAGCCTAAACCTTGCAGAATCTAAACCAGGAAGCCCACATCACCCAGGCAAAGCAAGGTTCTCCATCCCCAGAAGTGGAATTTACCCATCATCCTTTTTTTTCAAAGACAGAATCATATTGTGTAGCCCTGGGTGGCCTACAACTCTGTAGATCAGGTTGGTCTCAAACTCACAGACATCTGCCAGCCTCTCCCACGTCTGCTGGGATTGAAGGGTGCACCACCATGCTCTGCTCTCATTCATCTTATCTGTCCCTCCCACCATCCTGCGGCTCGTCCATCCTTCCTCCCATCCACCGGTCTTCCTCTTCCATCCTCCCACTCACCCCCCTACTCCCAACCACCTCTCCACCTACCCATTTTCTTATCTATTTCCTCCTATGCTTTTACCTTCATTTATTCAGCCCTAAGCTAGCTTCACAGCAGGCCCTGGGGAAGCAAAGTCCAGCGGGAGAGATAGACAGGCTTGATGATTATCAGGGCCCAGACTGTGGCCTTGGGTCTTATCAGAAGATTGTCAATTTGGAGAGCACATACCTTCCTTAGAAGGAACTGGGGGGACAGTTGCTAAGGTTAGCTGATAAACTGAACAACAGAGGCTCAGATGACACTCAGGGTACAGCCACACCCTGTCCTGAAGGAGTTAGTTCTTTGAACATTTGAAGCCACAGGTGGGACACCCAGTCAACAGCGAGTGTGCAGCTGTGCTTGAGTCATGCATAGTGAACAACACTGGAGAAATCAGCGCAGGCCAGGCTTGCTGGTACCTGCAGTCACAGCCCTCTGGAGTGGAAGCAGGAGGAGGGCAAGTTCCAGACCAGCCTAGGAAAGAGTGAGTGTGAGGCCAGCCCCATGAAACCCTGCCTTTAAAAAAAGTGTCAGGAAGAAGGCTCAGTCAGTGGAATGCCTCTATGAAGCATGAGGACCTGAGTTCCATCCCCAGCATCTCGGTACAAGGCTGGGCACGGTGGCTCCCATCTACAACCCCAACACCAGGGTTCCGGGAGTAGAGAGGGAATCCTTGGGGTCTTCTGGCCAGCCATTACAGCCAAACCAGGGAGCTTCAGGTTCAATGAAAGACCGATCTCAAGAAATAAGATGGAGGGACTGGAGATGATTCAGCATGTATAGGACCCAGGTTCAGTTCCTAGAACCAACATGGTGGCTCACAACCAGTTCAGAGGATCTGATGCCCTCTTCTGGCCTCTGCAGGCACCAGCTTTCACTTGGTACACAAACATGCACGCAGACAAAACAGCCATACAAATAAAACAAGTCTTCTGTTTTGTTTTGTTTTTTGAGACAGGGTGTTACCCTGGCTGTCCTGGAACTCCTTCTGTAGACCAGTCTGGCCTCAAACTCAGAGATCCACCAGCCCCTGCCTCTTGAGTGCTGGTGTTGTGCCCAGATCGTGTCCCCCAGAGAGACCACCAAAGACAAGCATGCCAGAATGCAAAAGCAAGGTTTAATTCTGGATATCCAAAAGCAATACAAGCCTAGGCAGGGACTTCGTCCAATACATCCAACGCAGTGGAGGCTGGAGGAAGTGCCCACCTATCTGCAAGCTCAGTTTTTAAAGGGAAAAATCACAAGGTTACATGCTAGTACGGGTACAATTCTGATTGGCTCGCTTCTAGGGGCATTCTAGAAATCATGGCTTAATCTACTTCTAAGGGAGTGGTTGCCCGCCACCATTTCTCATTGGCTGCCCTCACATTTCAGTTACCCTGGAAACCAGGGAGAGGACATTCCATAGTCCAGCAGGCATTACCTCGTGACTACCTTGTGACTCTGTACTTTTATACTTTTCCTGGTTTCTGGAATCTGGACTGACTTGTTTCAGTAACTAATGGCCTATTCCTAGAAGGAGAAACCTTAGGCCTTAGTTTTTGGGTGAAAGCATTTTGGTCTTATTTCTAAGATGGCTCATTTTGGTCTCACACTGGGACTAAAGGCATGTGCCACATCCACTCAGTTTAAAATAAATAGATCTTTAAAAATAAAGGTGGAGGGCTGGAGAGACGGTTCAGAGGTTGAGCACTGACTGCTCTTCCAGAGGTCCTGAGTTCAATTCCCAGCAACCACATGGTGGCTCACAACCATCTGTAATGAGATCTGGTGCCCTTTTCTGGCTTGCAGTCACATATGCTGTATACATAATAAATAAATAAATCTTTAAAAAAATAAATAAAAATAAATAAATAAAGGTGGAGCTGGGCGGTAGTAGTACATGCCTTTAATCCCAGCACTTGGAGGTGGAGGCAAGTGGATCTCTGTGAGTTCCAGGCCAGCCAGGGCAGTTATACAGAGAAACCCTGTCTCAAAAAAAAAAAAAGAAAACAAATAAATAAACAAGTAAGTAAAGGTAGTAAGGGATAAAGGAAGATACTGACATTGACCTGTGACCTCTGCACACATATGCACGAATGTACACAAACATTTACTGATGCATATACAATACACTGTACTCAAAGGAAAGAAGTCAGCTTGGGCTGTTGGAATCATTTAGTATCTACACTTCCATAGACATTCAGACACCTTGGCTGGATGGGCACGATAACCCTGGCTCTGAACATTCTAGGCTGTGGGCACTGGTGGAATTCAGTGCAGAGCTAAAGCATGAGAGCTTCCTTCCTCCCTCCCTCCGTTCATCAGTGGCAGAGCCACTGAGCTCCTTTCCACCCATTATTCTTTCTCTCCTGGCCCAGCCTGTGACCCTCCATCCTCTTTGCTTCAGCCACCAACAGTGAAAAAAACACCCTGTACCTCTGCTGTGATGTCACATGACCGGGGGTGTGTGTCAGACATAGCATGTGTGACAGAGCCTCATGTTTGGGAATGCCCATTTAGACCACAAGAAGCAGCAGGACGGGACCTAGCTCCCTTCCCAATGACTTCTCTGAGCACAACCAGAAAGAAAACCATCTTAAACTTCCGAGGGTCCTCCTTCCTCAAGTCCTAACAAGGTCCTCGCACTGCCCTGGCTGGGCCCACAGATCTTATATGGTCTCTTCTCTGATTTTAAAATACTAGTTATGAAGCAGAGAGATGGCTCGGCAGTTAAGAGCACTGACTGATCTTCCAGGGGTCCTGGGTTCAAATCCTAGCACCCACATGGCAGCTCACAGCTGTCTGTAACACCAGTTCCAGGGACCCAACACCCTCATACAGACATAGATTCAGGCAAAACACCAATGCACATAAAATAAAAATAAATTTAAAAAAACATGGTTTGTTTGTTTGTTTGTTGTTTTTTTTTTAAATACTAGTTATGTGGACCTGGTATGGAAACGCAGACCCTTAGTCCCAGCACTCGGGAGGCAGAGACAGACAGATCTCTGAGTTACAGGACAGCAGGGACTGTTACACAGAGAAACTCTGTCTCAAAAAAACCAAAACAAGGACTGGAGAGTTGGCTCAGAGGTTAAGCGCACAGGCTGCTCTTCCAGAGGTTGGGAGTTCAATTTCCAGCAACCACATGGTGGCTCACAACCATCTATGACGAGATCTGGTGCCCTCTTCTGGTGTGCAGGAATACATGCAGGCAGAACACTGTCTACATAATAAATAATAAATCTTAATAAATAAGTCTTAAAACAACAACACTAGGTATTTATATGTATGTGTCCATATCACAGCAAACACATGGAGGTCAGAGGACGGCTTGGTAACAGGTCCATTACCCACTGAGCCACATGGCCAGCTCTCTTCTCTTAAGCCCACACACCTTCTCCCCACCCAGTTTTCAGTCTCCTAGCTCTGGCCCATCTCCTTGTCCTGCCCTCCTAGTACCATGACAGAACAAGCAGTCCCATGTCCCCATCTGAGGTCAGCCTCCACCCTTGGACCTGGACCACTGCCCCTCATAACTCAAGGATGTGGCTCAGCAAGTCTTACTCCCTTCTACTCCTGTGCATGAACACTCACACACACAGGTGCAAACGTGCTTGTGTATATGTGTGTGTGTGGTGGGGGGGGCAAAACAGCTTGACCACACAGCTGCCATGACAGCCTTAGAGGCCCAGACACAGCCTCTGGGACAGGCTTATTGGCAGGCAACATCCAGATCCAGGAAAAGCCATAAGCTGACCCCACCAAGGAAGGGCCTGCATCTAAGGAGAAATACCTGACATTCCAAACATTCCCAGCACACACCTGTACCCCTAGACAAATGTCAGCCAATCAGGGTCCTGAACCCTGAAAATCCACTCACCCCAACCTCTGCTATGATAAAACCCACCCTGCCGGGCTCAGGGCTCCTGCTCTCACTGCTTCCTCACAGAGACCAAGCTTCGAGTTTGAAATAAAGGCTCGCTGGGCGGTAGGGGCGCACGCCTTCAATCCCAGCACTCGGGAGGCAGAGGCAGGTGGATCTCTGTGAGTTCGAGGCCTGCCTGGGCTACAGAGTGAGTTCCAGGACAGGCTCCAAAGCTACACAGAGAAACCCTGTCTCAAAAAAAAAAAAAAAAGAAAAGAAAAGAAAGGCTCTTTGCTTTTACATATGGGGGTTCAGTCTCCTTAGTGATTTTTTGGGGTCCCTGTGATCTGAGCATAACAGTATACATATGCTAAGCAAACACACATACACACCTTACACATACACACACACAAAACAACAAACCCTGCTTCTGCTAGGCCTCTCCGCAGAGGGCAGAGAATAATCAGAACTCACTAGGATAAGAAGTCACCTTGAGTCCTGTGACCCCACAGGAGCCTGTCATCAACTGTGCTGCTATGGAGTACGTCCGGTCACGGTCCCTCAGCGGGGAAAGCAGGGGTGAGGCTGGCTCCACACTCCCTCAGCGGCTGTCCTGTTTGGTCTCCAGACGGTGCCCACTGGCTCCGCACTTCCTGAAGGTGGCACCAGAGGATCAGAGGAGGGTCCGTCAGCCAGCCCAGTGTCTGGAGGACCAAGAAGTCTGGAGGACGGGACACAGTGTTTTGGTGGACACCAAAACTTCTTTTGACTACCAGATCCTGGGAAGCCAACCGAGTGTGAACTGAGAGGCCCTCGAAAGCCTCCACAGCTCCTCGGTGGTGGGACTTGGATGTGAAAGAGACTATTAGGCGGGTACTGCCCGGCGGCAGGGTCAACAGGATGGTCAGTCCATCAGGACTGAGTGTAGAACAACACAGCTCTGAAGCCCAGAGCCCTAGGGCCAGGGGAGCTAGGCCATCTATACCCCTGTGGCTGCGAGCTGGCTGGCGGCAGCCCGGCAGCCTGGGTAGTACCGAAGAGCCTGCTTTCCTGGGTTCCCAGGTCTGAGGCCTGTCAGAGGGAACAGGTTAGTCAGGTCACAATGATCTGCTCTTGATGGAAGTCCCTATGGTGGGGTACCCCTTCCCTGGAACCCCTCAAACTTTCCAGTTTTTTTTTTAAAGATTTTATTTATTTATTATGTGTACAATAATAACACATGTTTGCCTGCAGGCCAGAAGAAGGCACCAGATATCATTACAGATAGTTGTGAGTCACCATGTGGTTGCTGGGAATTGAACTCAGGACCTCTGGAAAACAGTCAGATGTTCTTAACTGCTAAGCCATCTCTCCAGCCCCCAATGTTTCCTTAATTAGTCTATTCACTCTGCTTTGAAAGAGAAAGTCAAGCACAGCCCTCAGGCTGGTCTGTTCCTAAGTTCCACCTTGTCCCTTACTAGGCAAGGAAAGTAACTTTTATCTGCATAACAAGACAGTTTGGTTGTGAGTTCTGGAATTTAGTTCCTACTCAACCCAAAAGGAAATTGAGATATGCCAATAACAGCAATTACAAAAATGATGTTTTGGTCAGAAAAAGAGGTTTGTTACATAAAAGTGTGATGGGACCATTAGTTATTGCTGACAGTGAAATCCTGAGGAAAATGATGTATTGTGGGCCCCTCCTGACTAACCTGGCAAGAGCTTGAAATCATCACCAGAGACAGTTTCTTTTTTATCAGAAACTGGTTCAGGGCCAGAGAGATGGCTCAGCTTGCCACACAAGCCTGGGGACCTGTTTGATCCCTGGAGCCCATGTAAAGGTGAAGAGAGGGAACATCTCCACAGAGGTGTCCTCTGACACCCCTAAGCATTGCAGCACACGTGCCTCCCCCTTATTATTAACTATAATTTAAAATTTTGTTTCCTTATTAATGTCAACCAGTCTAAGGGTTCAGAACCCTTAGGAGCATTTTATTATGTTGCCCAGTCCTATTGGACTATATATACTTCAAGATTAAACCAATCTAAATTGAATAATGTTGTGGACACAAAGGGGGTGGGTGTGAGCACTGTGGCTCAGAGGGAAAGGGATTCTGCCAATCCGGAGCCAAGGAACACTAAGTGTTACAGCTCGGATGGAAAAGTATTCTGGCAATTGGAAGCCAAGGAATACCACAGATCACACTAAGCAGAGCAGCTTGCAGCCCTGTTCTAGGGAAAGGCTTCCCCGCTGTAACAGCTCTGCTCCAGAAGAGGAGGGATTCCCCAGGGAAGTTGTTAAAATTCTGCTCTGGTTTCCCGGAGTTGTCCACTCTGCTAGGGGAAGGTTTCCCCAATGAAAGTATTACAGCTCAGCTCCGCTCTGCCCAGGTTGGTCTCTGCTCTGGAGAAAGAAGGTCTCACCTAAACTTCAAGAGATTTATTGGGAGGGAAGATCCAGGTAAGGGGCTGCCTCAACCAGGGTGAAAAAGGGGCAGCCACAAATTAAACAGATACAGGGCTTATATAGGGCTTCTTAGGGGCGGAGATTTTCCAGGAAGAAGATTTTCAGATGGGCATTGGTCAGATTTCAGATCTTGAGCTCAGATTGGCTAGATCTCGTGCTCAGGGATTGGTTGGTTTTCTGCCCAAAGATTAGTTTGTTTTTCCTGCTCAGGGACTGGTTACTTTTCTGCTTAGTTGGTCAGGCGCAGATTTGACTCTGGTTTCAGAGTCAAAGTGTTTCTTTTGCTGGCCCATTTTGGCCTTTTGGCTCTAATTTCAGTGCCAGGGCATATTTCTTTCACTGGCTCTGATTCTAGGACCAAAGTATGTTTCTTTGGCACTGGTTTCAGGTCAGCGTATATTTCTTTGGTTCTGGGTTCAGAGCTAAAGTGTTTCTTACACTGGCTCTGGTCTCAGGGCCAGGGAGGGTTTCTTTGGCTGGCCGTTTTACCCTACAGTGGGAATAGGTTTTATTACCATAATTGTTCAGCTGGAACCTCCAGCTCACCCGTGCATGGGCCAGAAAGCCCCATTCCTCACTCTCCCTCTCTCTCCAAACCCCACCTGCTCAGAGAGTCTCCAAACAAAGGAAAGGTGCCAAAAAGCCCAGTTCTGCATTCTCGGCCACTACTGCCACTTCCTCCCTGATGCCGTCAGCAGCCCTGACATCCCGCCTAGCTGCTCAGCTTTTGACGATACGGGGACACAAACCCAGTTTCTGGCAGACACCTCATTACCCCTTGCATACAACCTACAAAGAATCCCTGTTTCACTCTAGGGCTTCTCTGGCCTCTACCTCTGGGACTGGAGAACTCCCCTGGTGGTTGCTTTCTTCAATATACCTGTTGTTTTACTTTTTCAATGGGCTTGATCTGGCTTACTGCGTCGGCAGAGAAACCTACTATGGAGGGCAGGGAGACAGAAAACCTATTAATAAGTAGGAAAATTTTTATCTATTGGGGAAATTTTTTTTAAGATTTATTTATTCATTATATATACAGTGATCTGCCTGTATGTATGTCTGCAGGCCAGAAGGCATCAGACCTCATTATAGATGGTTGTGAGTCACCATGTGGGTGCTGGGAATTGAACTCAGGACCTCTGGAAGAACAGCCAGTGCTCTTAACCTCTGAACCATCTCTCCAGCCCGGGGAAATGTTTTTATACATGATTGTAGTAGAGTTTTCCTGCCCGGCCCACAGTCAGGACAATTCTCTGTCACCTGCCAGGCCCACAGCTGCTCAAACCCAACCAAGTAAACACAGAGACTTATATTGTTTAAACTGTTTGGCCTAATGGCTCAGGCTTCTAGCTATCTAGTTCTTACATCTTAAATTACTCCATTTCTATAAATCTATACCTTGCCACATGGTTCATGGCTTACCGGCATCTTCACATGCTGCTTGTCATGGCAGCGGCTGGCAGTGTCTCCCTCCGCCTTCCTGTTCTCTCCATTCTCCTCTCTGTTAGTCCCACCTATACTTCCTGCCTGGCCACTGGCCAATCAGTGTTTTATTTATTGACCAATCAGAGCAATTTGACATACAGACCATCCCACAGCACATGATAAATGAGAGTCTCTAATAAATGTGGGGAGAGGTCCTCAGACAGTTGAGTGGATTCATCATTTAACTGTTGGCCAAAACATCCCTGGCTAACCTCAGTATTGGGTGGTCCCCTTTGGGAAAATGATGTTGTACAGCTTTGCCAGTGGTCAAGGATGGCAGGAAATGGGTGAAGAGGATGCCTGGGACCCTTCCAATCATCAGATAAGAATTGGGTCTCTGAAGAGATGTACTGTTGAATCAAAGGTGTGAGCTCTGTTCAGCCTAAGCTGAGACAGGGTCAAACCACATGTGCCCTCAGCTTGGAACAACCCCCAGCACTACAAAACCAAACAGAGAGAAGAGGGGGCTGGAGCTGTATTCCAATGGTAAAGCACCTGCCTAGCACAGTTGAGGCCCTGGCTTTGATTCCCAATTCTGGGGGTGGCAGGAGAGTCGAGTCTGGTTGGAGGAGCCTCAGGCAAGGAACTCCTTCTGGATGGTATCTGCAGGTCACCTGACTCCCACCCCCATCCTTTCTAGGGTTTCCTATCTTTTTTAAACTTAAGAGGATTGCCGGGCAGTGGTGGCCCACTCCTTTAATCTCAGCACTAGGGAGGCAGAGCCAGGTGGGTCTCTGTGAGTTCCAGGCCAGCCTGGGCTACAGAGTGAGTTCCAGGAAGGGTGCAAAGCTACACAGAGAAACCCTGTCTCAAAAAACAAAACAAAGCAAAACAAACAAACAAAACAAAAACAAAACTTAAGAGGATTAGAGAGGAACTCTAGCTCGGGCTCCAGAAATGCATAGGTATTTACCTGAAGTGGAGTAGGACATAACTGACCTTTACCAAAGGTTTTCCTCCCCAGCTACTACTCATTCCCTACTGTGGTGACATTTTGTTTGTGCTTTAACAAACAAAACTTGCCTGGAGATCAGAGTGCAGAACCAGCCACTAGTGAACCATAGAGGCCGGGTGGCGGTGGCACACACCTTTAATCCAGTACTAGGAGGTGGAGTCAGGAAGTGATATGGCTGGACGGAGAGGGATATAAGATGGGAGGAGACAGGAGCTCACCCCTTTCAGGCTGAGGAGTTGGCGAGGTAACAGGTGGCTGTGACTTGTTCCTTTGTCTCTCTGATCTTTCAGCCTTTACCCAGACATCTGGCTCTGGGTTTTTATTATTATGACCAATTAGAATTCACACTATACCCTACTACACGTCTTTTCGTTTTTGGTTTTTCGAGACAGGATTTCTCTATGTAACCATCCTAGTTGTCCTCACTCTGTAGACCAGGCTGGCCTGGAACTCACTCTGTAGACCAGGCTGGCCTGGAACTCACAGAGATCCGCCTGCCTCTGCCTCCCGAGTGCTGGGATTAAAGGCGTGCGCCACCACTGCTGCCGCCGCCACCCAGTTGCCTGGCTAGTCTTGATCTTCTCTCTCTCTCTCTCTCTCTCTCAATCTCTCTGCTCTTCTCTGCTTCTCTCATTGTGTTTTCTCTATTCTCTAGACCCTGCTGTTCTCCTCTCTCACAGAGAGCCCTGACCAGGCCCAGTCTGCTGGCCATGTTCAGTCTACTTTCTCTCTCTACTCTGGACTCTTTCAAGAAATGTCTCTGGCTGTTCTCTCTCATCTCCACAGTAAAAACTTGTCCCTTAACCATACCATGGAGCAGTCATATTGTCAGTTTATACAGGTTATCTTTGTTATTTTCCCACAACATAGGTCAGGTTAGCTGGCCTGAGAGCTTCTGGGTCTTTCTGTCTCCACCCCCGACTTCTCAGGAGTGCTGGAATTATACCCACTCATGTTATGCATCCCACTGTTATGTGGATTCTGGGGACTCGAACTCAGGTCCTCCAGCATGTGTGACAAGAGCTTCACTCATTGAGTCACACCCCACCCCCAGTCTGGCTTTGGAAATTGGGACTTCTCTTCACATACACACAGCTTGTCTCTCTCCCTTTAGGGATTGTGGGTGCCTAGTGAGGCTCCCTAGGCTGGACAAATACTGAGAGGCAAAGCCCTCAGGCAGTCCCAGCCCAGATCTAAATGCATCTCCAGGCCCTGGGGAGTTCCCACCATCTTCCTACTTCCCACCCCATGGCCTATAAAAAGGGTAGTGACTTGTAGGAGGTCACAGGTGGGAAGAAATCCTTCCTGATCTTAGTGTGTTGTATCTGTACTCTCAGATTACAGCCTTGATCCTCAAGGATGAAGTATAGCCATCCCCTGTCCCACCCTGGACTGACCACAGAACACTCCTTGAGTGAGTCTGAAAGCAGGGCTGGAGTATTAGGAAGGCCCAGAGACCCAGCTCTCCTTGGAGTGGCTGGATTCTACTCTATTCAAGTGACAGGCCCATCCTGGTTCTGCAACTCAGTGGGGATCTTTATTGCTGGGGCTTACAGAGGGGCTGACCGATGGCGCAGCCTCCCGAGGAGGTATCCATTCTTTGGTCTCACGCCTGTCCATGGCTGGTGGCTGTGGTATGGGATGCCCAAGGGAGTAGCGCTGGGCAGAATCTCTCTTCAGATACCTAAGGGCGAAGGCTTCCTCCTCAGTGTCTGCTGATTTCTCCTGGGTGCCCTCTGCTTCCTCTTGGGAGACATTAGCTATCTCCTGGCTGACTCTAGGGTCCTTCGAAGTGACCAGACTTTCCTCCAGGTTCTCGTACAATGAGGTAGCCTGGGACAAAAGATTGCAGGACCTGAAGTGGGTGGCTGACCAGCAGGACTACCTTCATCCCCAGGGGCAAAGGGGTGAGGCTGGGGGCGGGGAGGAACCAAGGCAAGGCATGGCTCTGGGGCTGAAGGTCTCACCAGGTTTTCTAGCTTCTCTTCAAGGGCCAGGTTGTCCCTGTGGTTACAGTTCAGGGCCTCCTGAAGCCTAGGGTAAAGGAGAGGCTCCCTAAGCCCATGCTGTCTTCCCTGTCACCCCTTCCATACGCACACTTCTAGAGTCAGCTCTGGTGGCTAGCGCTCCCTTAGGAGGCCAGACTTACCCACATTACCATTGCAGAGGGAACTATTCCTTCTAGGCAACTTGCATCAGCCGCTTTCTCCCTTTTTTAACATTTTTGTTTTGTTTTGTTGTTGTTGTCAAGACAGGGTCTTATTATGTAGCCCTGGATGGCCTGGAATTCACTGTGTAAACAAGACTGGACTCAAACACACAGAGAACTGCCTGCCTCAGCCTCCTGGTGCTGGGATTTAAAGGCATGGGCCACCATGCCCAGCATTCTTATCTATTTATTAATTTACTTTTTTAATTATTTATTTTATGTGCATTGGTGTGAGGGTATCAGACAATTACAGACAATTGAACCCGGATCCTCTGGAAGAGCAACCAATGTTCTTAACCGCTGAGCCGTCTCTTGAGCCTCCCAGCATTGTCTTTAAGATTTACTTACAGCCGGGTGGTGGGGATGCAAGCCTTTAATCCCAGCACTCGGGAGGCAGAGGCAGGCGGATCTCTGTGAGTTCAAGGCCAGCCTGGGCTACCAAGTGAGCTCCAGGAAAGGCGCAAAGCTACACAGAGAAACCCTGTCTCGAAAAAACAAACAAACAAACAAAAAAAACCAAACAAACAAAAAAACACACTACACAGAGAAACCCTGTCTTAGAAAACAAAACAAAAATTTACTTATTTCTGCTGGGTGGTGGTGGTTTAGGCCTTTAACAGAGGCAGTTCCAGGACAGCCAGGGCTACACAGTGAAATCCTGTTTTGAAAAACAAAAAAAAATTTTTTTTTACTTATTTCTAGTTTACACTATGAATGTTTTGCCTGCTTCTGTGCCTGGTGCCCTCAGAGGCCAGAAGAGGGAGTCAGATCCTTTGGGACTAGAGCTATAGACAGCTGTGAGCCTCTATATGGGTGCTGGGATCTGAACCCAGATCGTCTGCAAGAGCAGCCAGTGCTCTCAACTGCTGAGCCATATCTCCAGTCCCTTCCCTTTATTTTTATTCATTGTAAGTAATTAATTACATAAATTTGAGGCAGACTCTCCTGTTGCCCAGGCTAGCCTCAAGCTTACTCTAGAGACAAGTTCAAGACCAGATCTTGAACTCACGATCCTTCTGCTTTCGCCCACCACTGCTGAGGTTATGGGCATGCACCACTACACCTAGTTTATACAGTACTGGGATTGGAATCCCAGCTTCCTGAAAGGCAAAAACAACCAACTGAGCTACATCCTCAACCCTTATTTGTTATTTATTTATAACAAGGTCTCAGTAGCCCAGGCTGACGGAGAATTCTCATAGAGAAGATGATGTTGAACCCCCTGGTCTTCCTGCTTCCACCTTCAAATCTGGGGTTGCTTGTGTGTACCCACATCCAACTCTTCTTTAGCAAGAGACAGGCTGCTTATTACCTGGGCTGGGCCATGTGTCCTCTGAGGTCTCCATGGAGCAGGGCAGAAAGCAGGCCATCCCTTTGAGCTGTATCAGGGCTGGTTCAGGACTCTATGGTTCCAGGTTGGTGAGTTTCTATGAAATCAGCCCTGCCTGAGAACTCCGTGCCAGCAGTGAGTGAGTGGAAACTTGCATTGCTCAGATCCATGGTTAAAGGCATGAAGCAGTGGAGGAAAGACAAGACATCCATCCCAGGACCTCTGTTGCCAGGTAGAATTGAGCAGACCCCAAGCTCCATTGGCTGACATCACAGAACAGAACCCCTCCACAGCCAGCTACCTATCTAGTTCTTTGACAATTAAAGGTCAATACACTAGACTCCTGCCCCTCAGCCATGGCTGTGGTCACTAACCAGTGGGGCAGATCCTGAGCCTGTAGGATACTTCTGCTTGGGAGATGAGGGCCCTGCTGGCAAGGAGCCTATCTAGGTTGGGACAGAATAAAGACAAAAGAGAACACAGGCAGAGGATTCAGGGCAAGTGAAGACCCAAAGCCACAGCAGCAGCCAAAGCCCTCCGCTAAGAACCAGACCTGGCTTCACCATCCTGTCCTGCAAACTGGCCCACATGTCCCCGAAGCTCACCTCTTGCAGTCCCTCTGCAAATTCTGCATCTCCTCTGAAGTCCGCTTAGGGCCCCAGTCATCCCGACCCAGGAACTGTCTCTCCAGTGCCTCCGTGTCCCTGGGGAGGTGAGAGCAGACCTCAGGGGCTGGAGGCCAGTTAGTTCCCAGTCTGGGACCCAGCTCCATCAGTCATGTGTGGGCCTTCCTGCTGTTGAGCACAGGTTTGAATGGTGGTGGTGGTGGTAGTGGTGGTGGGGGGGGGGGGTGGGGGTGGGTTGTCCTCCACCTCCCTAAGATAATACCCACCCACTCACAGACACACACCCGTTCAGGTAACCTTACGATTCAGCATCTTTGGGCTCAGGGGTGTTCAGGAGTGTGAACAGGAACGCGACAGTGGGTTCTGACTGCTGGTCCGACTTTTGCTCTGAAGATGGCTTTGCAGAGAAGGTGCCTTGGTGACTGAGTGGCATGAGGCTTCCAACCCAGGAGCCCAGCCCTTCTTCCTCCCCTTTTGCCCTTCCGTTACTCTGCTTTACAGGGATTTGGCCTCTGCGCCCCTCGGCTTATGGGGAGGAAGCACTGGAAAGGACAGGGCAAACGAGCTTTCTCCTGGAGGAGCCCCTCCAGCTGGAGAAGGACCCAAGACGCCCCAGCAGCAAGAGGAGTCTGAGGGTCGGGAATACAGGTCTTGGCCCAGGCTAAGGACGAGTTTCTGTAGCCCACCTCTCTCCCTTGTCTTCTGTCTTAGGGTCGGCAGTAAAGGAGGGAGCCCCCAGGGCTTGCTGTCACCTCCACGCTGTGCTCCCTGGAGTTCCCTGGTTCTTCTAGCCGTGGCTCAGCGGGCTTCATTGCTGTTGTCACGGTCTGCCTGGAGTGGGCACTCAGTTTGCCTGTGGGAAACTGAGGGAGACAGATCTGCTTGGTGACCCGCTTCCCCATCCTATCTGTTTGCCTTTTCTAACAAGCTTGGTTTTCTTGGGGTAGTAATTGGTCTAGGGAGTGGCCATTACCAGCTCTGTCCAGCAAGTCAGAACCCCTAAGCTAGTGTTGACAGACCATGGTGCAGCCCAGATGGTAAAGCCCTCAGCAAATATGATACAGGATGCTGTGTTGATGGTTAATATTGTCACCATGACAATCAGAATCACCTAGGAGACAAATCTCCTGGCATGTCACTGAAGTTACTACACTGGGTTAACTGAGGGAGGAAGATCCGCCCTAGATATGGATGTCACCATCCCAGGGGCTGGGGGCCTAGATAGAATGATAAGCAGAAAGAGAACTGAGCACTGGCACTCGTCTGGCCCTGCGTCACAAACGCAGAAGCAACGTGACCAGACTCCTCAAGCTCCCATTGCCATGACGTTGCCGCCACAATGGAGCACGTCCTTCCACTATGAGCCCAGATAACCTTCCTTACTTCAGCTGTTTCGTCAGGTATTTGCCACACGAGGAGAAAAGTGATCAGCACACAGTTTTCAATTTTTTGAAAAAAAGTATATTGCCACTGTGCATCTGTGCATGGCCCATGTGTGAGGATCAGAAGATCTTCCACCTTTGACTTGAAGCAACACACCTGGGTTGTTAGCCTTTTTATAGAGGCTTTCACCCACGGAGTCCTCTCAGGAGCCCATGACCATCTCCAGGGTGTTAATCCAATTACAACCCCAAAGTGAATACTTTAAGCACAGTTGTAGTCTTAGCACTCATGGGATGGAAGGAGGAGGATCAAGACTTTAAGAACAGCCAGGTGGTGGTGGCATATGCCTTTAATCCCAGCCCTGGAGGCAGAGGCAGGTGGATCTCTGAGTTCAAGGCCAGCCTGGTCTACAGAGTGAGTTCCAGGACAGCCAGGGCTATACAGAGAAACCCTGTCTCAAAAAACCAAAATAAATAAATAAATAAAATAAAATAAAAGTTAATTTAAGGCCAGCCTTTAGCTAAATAATGACTTAAAGGCCAGCCTGGGCTATGTGAGACCCTGTCTGGAAAAACAACAAAGGGTTACAAATGTCATCTTTTTTTTTGATTTTTTGATTTTATTTTTTCTTAACATTTATTTTATTATGTATACAGTGTTCTGTCTGCATATTTGCCTGCAGGCCAGAAGAGGGAACCAGATCTCATTACAGATGGTTGTGAGCCACCACGTGGTTGCTGGGAATTGAACTCAGGACCTCTGGAAGAGCAGCCAGTGCTCTTAACCTCTGAGCTGTCCCTCCAGCCCGCAAATGTCATCTTTCATTTACTTCTTAATGCCCATCTGACACTAAAAGTAGTATTCTCACTTTACAAAACTGCAGGATTCCTTTAAATACTGTCCTCCAACAACTGCCCCCAAACCTGACCCCTTGAGCTTTTGTCAGGGCTTTTTTTTTTAAATTAAGGCAGGGTTTCTCTGTAACAGCCCTAGCTAGCTGTCCTGGAACTCACTCTGTAGACCAGGTTGGCCTCAGACTCACAGATCTGCCTGCCTCTGCCTCCGGAGTGCTGGAATTAAAGGCTTGTGCCACTATGCTCAACATTGTTTTTGCTTTTTTGAAGGGAGTCACCTGACAAAATTCTGCTCACCTGCAGCTTTGGGAAAATCGCCAGATGAGGTACAGGACACATGAATTTCAGGTACTGAATCATTGCCATGTAAGCAGTACTGGAGATCAAACCCAAGGGCCCAAGGGTGTTAGGCAAGCGCTCTATCACTAAGCTACAGAGCTACAGCCCCTGGAGGATTTCTTGGCACATAAACACATCCCAAACATGGCAGCATTGCAGGGAATGCACTTACATTCAAAAGATTTGTGTTTGTTCTTGTCTTTCAGAGTCTGGTGAAGCCTAGGCTGGTCTTGAACTCATCACACAGTGGAACATGGCCTAGAGCTCCGACTCCTTCCACCTCTGGCTGATCCCTTGTTTTCTACCCCACCTCATTTTCTCATTCAGAAAAGTAGTTCTTTCTTTTTAATATAATTGCAAACTTGTCCCCAATGCTGTATGCTGGAGGAACTTAGCAGTCACTGTATCTGGGGTAGACATCAGAATGAACAGCTACTTTTTTGAAGTACCTTGACCTTGAAGAGTCCTTGTGGAAAACAGTAATTGTTTTCTGTGATTTGTAGACTGTTTCGCTGAAGAGACACTGCAGCCATCCCATGACTTCGGTCACAAGACGCTTCAGGCACACCCGAGGCTCTTGTCTTATTGTGTATTTTAAGTGATACATAATAAAGGACTAGAGTCATGGGGGCATGTGATGCTTTCCTTTAGTAAGACATGTAAATTAGATTAGGGACCTTGGGATGAGGAAATACTTTGTGTAACAGTCAATAAATACTCCTTTGTACGGTTGTTCAGGGGTTCAGCCCATCAGAGGCTGGGCCTTCCTGATGCCACAATAGGTCTTAAAATTTCATCTTGGAGTGCCTTTTTTTTTTTTTTTCAACCGACCCAAGCTACTCACTACACAATGCACCCCAACAGCTGTGCTTTTTTTTAAATTAATTTATTTATTATGTATATATGGTGTTCTGCCTGCAGGCCAGAAGAGGGCACCAGATCTCATTATAGATGGTTGTGAGCCACCATGTGGTTACTGGGAATTGAACTCAGGACCTCTGGAAGAATAGCCAGTGCTCTTAACCTCTGAGCCATCTTTCCAGCCCCACAGCTGAGCTCTTATCCAGGAATGTTCCTAAGAGTTCCCTGTCTACTCTGCCAACTTGTTCTGCCCACTTTCCCTGCTAAGCAAACATCTCTCTCTCAGGACTCTGTTCATGGTGGTGCTGGTGTGTTTCCTACTCTCAGTGTAGCATGAGATATCCCATCTATTGGGATGGAAGCAGCAGCATTTCCTCAAGTCTGAGGTTACCAGCCACCCGTCCCTATCTTCTTTCTGTACTGCCGTAACGGTGCCCATGAATGTCCTGCCTGACCTCTCAAGAGCATTCACACTACGGAGGCCAATGCCAGGTCCTTACAGTGCCATGCCCCAACTGTCTTGTGTTTTTAGTCTTCTCCCTCCCCCTCCCCCCAAGACAGGGTTTCTCTGTGTAGCTTTCACTGTCCTGGAACTCCTCTGTAGAGCAGATTGGCCTTGAACTCAGAGATCCACCTACCTCTACCTCCTGAGTGCTGGGATTAAAGGCATGAGCAACCAGATTTGGCTGTTTTTGTTTTTTAGACAGGATTTCCCTAGCTCTGGCTGTCCTGGAGCTCACTATGTTAAGACCAGGCTGCACCATGACCACATAGATCCGCCTACCTCTGCTTTCCTGGTGCTAAGATTAAAGGTGTGTGCTAGCACAGGTGGCCAGTGTCTTTTCAATTACAATGATAATGCAGATAAGATACACTGCAAGTATGCAACATGATGGTGTGGGCTGAGGAGACGACTTAGTGGGTAAAATGCTTGCTAAAGCATGAGGACCTGAGTTCAGATTTCCAGCACAAACATTAAAGCCAGATGTAGTGGCATACATCTATAACCCTAGAACCAGAGAAGGGGTGTGAGATAGGCAGATCTGGGGTCCTGTTGGCCAGTCTAGCTGAGATGGTATTCTCGGTTCATTAAGAGATCTGGAGGAAAAAAAAAAAAAGAAAAAAGAGAAAAAAAAAAATCTTGAGAAAATGTAATGGCCTAGATTTCCCCAGAGGATGATCTGGGACACTCACATTTGCACAACAGCCCTAGGAATCACATCTTTGGTCTTCTCAGGGGTGCCCATAGCTCAGCTGCTGGTAGCATCTAGGAGGGGCTATTATACCTGAGCCACAGGCTCCTATGCTGAATAGAGCTGTTGGAAAAGAGAAACAGGGCTGGAGTGTGGCCAATTCCATATACCTCTCTTGGGAAAGAGTGCTTAGCAGCCTTACCCACATCTACATCTTCCCTCCTGGGATGGAGGGCTTGGGCCTTCATTCCAGGAAGCCCTAGCTTGGAGGAACAGGGATCAGTCATTTGAGAGAGGCCAGGCTGGCAGCTTGTACAGAGGAACAGGCCTGGGGACACAATCCAAAGACATAGTATTCAGGGCTTTACATCAGTGGCTGTCTTCGACCAAATAAAAAGCAGTCTACGAATAGGTAGAAACTCTTTACAAGTTTATTTAACATTAAACCTTTTCCCCTGGGCTGCACATTAGTTCCTCAAAGGCAGACAGGTCTGTAGTGATGGCAGCAATCAGCAGGGTCCACAGGAACCAGTGTGGACAAATCCTTCAGGTGTGCTCCACTCAAAACCATCCTGGTGTAACAGTTCTCATCCTGGTGTTGCAGTTCTCATTCCTGAAGCTTCTCCTCCCATGAACTGGCAAATGTTGGAAGTCCTATAGCCTTTGAAACCATATCTTCTACCATAATTGAGAGGAGGTGGTAGGCAGGAAACAGTTCCGCATGAGACATCCATTTTTGTTCCCAGCAGCCCGCTATGGGGGCTCATGTGAGGGTGTAATAGTCAAGCTCACAGCAAAAGCTGTCATCAGTGCTACAGCTGTCAGGCTTATGAGAAATAACATCCAGAACATTCTAAGTATAGTTGCAGAAGGTCACATGCCAGAGCCGAGACTGCAGTTCACTTTGAAGAAACAGATGTGGTTGAGGAAAAGGTGATTTGAGACCACAAACCTCAAGTTGGTGGCATCTGGAGCCCACACCATGAATTATATCCACTTGCCCTAAGCATCAGTACCTCATTCACCAATGCAATGTGTCAACAGCAGAACACAGACATGAACAGTTCCTACGCAACAGTCTCTCGTGTAAAAAAAAAACAAACAAAAACAAAAACAAAAAAAAAACCAAAACAAAAAAACCCAAAAACCAACCCTCCTTCTTTCACACCTCAGACTCCATGTCCAGACTCTTGCTCAAGGGTTTACCTGTCTCCCCAGCCTGTGAGCTCCCCATCAGACTCTAGAGAACCTCTTGATTGGCTGGTGGCTAGACTCCAAGCCACCAACAGGCAACAGCAGAGGAGCAGCCCACAGCTGAGCCTGTTGCTGACAGTGCGGGCTCAGAGCAGGGACAGCTCCTCCTCCCCAACACTGGGGAGTTCTGCAGAAAGCCCAGGGTCACTAGTCACAATATGACAAGGGGCCAGCAACACATTTTCTGGGTAGCAAGGCCAATGAAGAGGACCCTAAAAGTACTGCTCTACTCAAAGGGCAACATGTACAAGGAGAGGGGAGAGCCTGGTCAGGTGTACCCCCACTTTATCTCATTCAATCAGAAGATCAAATTGTTCAGCAGCTTCAAACTCAGCATTCATGGCCATAGCCCACTCATCCAGCTCCGATTTCTGGTGGAAAGAAATGAGGGCACATGAGTGGGGAAAGCAGCCATGTTGGCCAGAGCATGTTACTTACCCACACCCTCAGGTGGAGTGGAGTCCTGCCCACCCCCCCATACAGTGCCCACCCCTCACTCACCAGGATCTCTGGCACCTTCTTCTTTCGCTTCTCTTTCACGACTGGAGGAGAGATTCCAGGAAGCGTCGTGTCTGGAACCCAGGGCTTTGCAGGTACTTTTGGGATCTCAGTTAACTTTGAACACACTACAGGTGAGACTCCAGGCAAGTCTTCAGGTCCCTCAAAGCCAAAGAAGGATCGGCGGCCAGGGGTGGAGGTTGAGGCAGAACTGAGGCTCTCCAGACGACTGTATGATCGCCTGACTTTCTGGGACATCTCCAAGGCTCTGGTGTCCAGCTCCTCTCCTTCCATAGAGTTAGAATCAGCATTCTGAGTATACAGCACTGGGGTGCTGGTGGGGGTACCAGGAACACTACAAGTCTTGAAGAGGTCCTCCTTAGTGGGTACCTTGAGAGGAGGGCTGTTTTCTTTTTCCAAGATAAAAGAGACCTGTATGAGGACAGGAGAGAGAACCCGTGTCAGCTAGGGAATTCAGGATAGAAAGACTGCCCACAAGATACAGGATTTCTACTGTTTCTTGTGTATTTTACGGTGTTGGGGATGGAACACAGGGCCTTGTGCATGTCAGGCAAAGCTATGCTGAGGAGTTCCAACCTCAGTCCAGGACAGATTTTAAGTAAAGAACACAGTCATAGAGCACATGCCCGGAATGCACAAGCCCTGGGTTCTACCCCCACTGTTCAGAAAAAAGAAATCATCATTACTCCTGAGAAGTTGCACTTATAGCCCCCATCCGCTAGCTGACATAAAGTCCCAGCACACCTAAACTGGCTTGAGGCCTCCTAGCTGTTCCTTTGGCTAATGAGTATCCCCATTGGTGGCCTGTCCTACCTACACCAGGGAGTGTCCTGGGCACTGGGAATGTACTAAGGAAAACAAAAGCAGCACTGACACCTCAGCGCTTCCCCTGTAGCCCTGAAAACACAAAGAGGAAAACTGGGGGGTGGGCGGGGGGTGAGGTTAAAAGCAGAACAAGCCGGACAGTGATTAGTGGCGCACACCTTTAATCACAGCACTTGGGAGGCAGAGGCAAGTGGATCTCTGAGTAGAGTACACTGCAATACCATCTCTGTATACACTCCACCATAAAGACTTTGACCCAAGGCCAACGGAGCCTCAGCAAAGCTGTCAACAGCAAAGCTTAACCTGACATGTACTTGAGGTTCATGTGCTGGTTACTGGACTCCCACTTTCAGTGTAAAGGGTTCCTCCTCAGGGAGGCTGTCCTTTACCTGGGATTCGGATCATTTACAGCTTATTCTATCACAGGACCTTATTACTTCTAGTACAGCAATACAGCTATCTGAAGTTGGCCGGTTACTCCTAAACTCAGTCATGTCAGCCAGATGGTGAACTTCTTGAGAATCAGGGGTCACCAGCTGTCTAGCTAACTCTGCCAATGCCCAAAGGACAGCAGATGCCTGCACACTGGAGGCTCACTATATCAATGGACATGAAACTTGGCACCTAGTTTTCTAGAGGCCAAGACCCAGTAAAAGGACAAATCTAGCAACAGTTATGCTCTAATACGTGGAAGGAAAGTCATCAAGAGACATCTTAGCTGGGTATGGTTGCACACATCTTTAATCTAGGCAGAGGCAGGCGGATCTCAGTGAATTTGAGGCCAGTCTGGTCTACAGAGTGAGTTCCAGGACAGCCAGGGCTACACAGAGAAACTATCTCAAAAACAGACAAAGTAGGGCCACCTGACTACTACATCCCCATTCTCTGCAGCCACATAGCCACTAATTTTTTTTTTAATTTTTTAATTTTTTTTAAAAGATTTATTTATTTATTATATATACAGTGTTTTGTCTGCAGGCAGAAAGAGGGCACCAGATCTCATTATAGGTGGTTGTGAGCCACCATGTGGTTGCTAGGAATTGAACTCAGGACCTATGAAAGAGCAGCCAGTGCTCCTAACCTCTGAGCCATCTCTCCAGCCCCAGATTGTATTTTTTGAGAAAGGGTCTCTCTATGTAGACCAGGCTGGCCTTGAATTCAGAAGTCCACTCTCAAGGTAGTTACATTTAGAGGGGAAAGATATCAAACATGTAAGCAAGTACCCTACCAGATGTTGATAAAGATAATTCCAAGAAATATGTCAGTGAATTAGAGTAGTTAGGAGGACCTCAGGGAGGAGGAGTGATGGGACATTTGTCCAGCCATCATCTTAGTTGGGCTCTCACCATCTTAAGGTCCTCCCCCTTGGTCCTAGGACACCAATGAAATCACTCACCTACCCCCAGAGAAGTCTTTCTATAGCATTCCAGCTTTATTGTCAGTACCTCAGTGAAAAGGGGGCTGGGGTTATCTTGGCAGCAGGGCACCTGCTTAGCATGTGCAATATCCTGGGATTGACCTCCAGCACCACACAGCAGGATAATAAATCAAATTGGGGACTATGGCTCATGTCTGTAATCCCAGCACTTTGGGGTTTAGGAAGGAAGACAGCCTTGAGTTCAAGGCCAGTCTATGTTACAAAGAGTACTAAGCCAGCCAGACCAACACAATAACAAAACCTTGTTCAAAGAACATTGGGTATAGTGGTGTACACCTGTAATTCCAGCACTTGGGAGGTTGAGGCAAGAGGATCAGGCATTCAAAACTATCTTTAACCACATACTAAGTTAAAGGCTAGGTTTGACTATATGAGACACTATCTGAAAAACAAGGTGTTCATGGCAAACAGCTGAAGTCCTTAAAGTTCTGCTAAAACTGTAAAGGCACATAAATATAACTCATCTTTTATCATTTGTATGCATGTGTCCATGGAGGCCAGAAGAGGACACTGGATACTCTAGAACCGAAGCTACAGATGGTTGAGATCCATCTGATTCCAGTGCTGAGAACCACTCTTTTTATCTTTCTTTATGCATACAGTGTCTGCATGTATGCCTGCACGCCAGAAGAGGACACCAGATCTCATTATAGATGGTTGTTAGCCACCATGTGGTTGCTGGGAATTGAACTCAGGACCTCTGGAAAAACAGCCAGTGCTCTTAACCTCTGAGCCATCTTACCAGCCCTGAGACTTACTCTTAACTGCTGAGACTTTTTTTTCCTTAAGATTTTTTTTGAGACAGGGTTTCTCTGTAACAGCTCTGGATGTCCTGGAACTCACTCTGTAGACCAGGCTGGCCTTGAACTCAGAGAGATCCACCTTCCTCTGCCTCCAGAATGCTGAGATTAAAGGTGAGCGCCACCATGGCCTGGCAACCAGAGTCACCTTTGTAGACCCCAAATATAACTCATTCTACAACTATGAATAAACACTGAAAGCAAAACAGACCTTTCGCAAGATAGGATTTTCCTGTGGAGCCCTAGCTGTCCTGGAACTTGATCAGGCTGGCCTAGAACACAGAGATCTGCTTGCCTCTGCCTCCTAAATGCTGGGCTTAAAGGCGTGTGCCACCAACACAAAACAGTTTTATGGGCTCCTGAGTGCTGGGATTAAAGGTGTTCCACCACCGCCCAGGTATAAATTAGTTTTTAAGGAAAACAGTAAAAATGCTCAGAGCATAAAGAGCTAAAATAAAATAAGCAGGGCACCTTTAGTCCCAGCCCTCAGGAGGCAGAGACAGGCAGATCTCTGTGAGGCTGAGGCCAGTCTGGTCCACAGGAGTTCCAGGACAGCTAGGGCTACACAGAGAAACCCTGTCTCAAAAAAACAAAACAAAAACGAACAAAAAAAAAATAAAAATAAAAAAGAACTAAAAATGAACGACATCTACAGGCAGGAACCAAGAATAGCGATTCATAGCCAGTCTTGGTAGCATAGACACATTTAATCCTTGATCCCATCACTGGAGAGACAGAGGCAGTTGGATTTCTGTGAGTTTGAGGCTGACTTGGTCTACAGCAATTTCCAGTTCAGGACAACAGGTTACAGAGTGAGACCTAGAGTGACAATTCATGAAGGTGTCAATTGCTCTCAGCTGCCCTTATATCAAAGCGGAACTGGATCCCACACAAATAAGACAATAGAAATCAACTCACCCTAGGACTCCTTCGAAGTGTGTGGACAGCTGGGGCCTGTAGAGATAACATCAACCCATCAATCAACAGTTAAGCTCAGTTTTGACATCTGGCTCCCAAATCCCTCTCTCAGCCCCTCACCTTTACTGTATGAGCCACAATTTTCTTCAAGACGATGGCCTTTCTGGCTGGAGCCGCATGAGGTGTCTGAAAAGGGAGAGAGGGATTACCAGGAGCTTTACATTAGTTCAAAGCCCACTAGGTCAGTATCTGAGGAACTCGGATCTCACCTTCGGCCAACTTTCAGGAAAGATGTTTGGGAGATCTGAGCCAGATTTCCGCTGGGACCTCTTCGAAGACTTAGTAAGTGGAGTCCTGGACTCTGGAAAGGGAAATATGGTTAAGGATAAGTAAAACTTTGTTCGAGGAAAAATAAGACAGCAACCAAACGAAACAAGCAGAAGTTCTTTCGGGAAAGCAGAAGCCGTTTTCCATCTTGCCCTTTGGGGCGTCTTCCACCAGGATCTAAGTTTCGTTCTCCACACGACGCGGCCCTACCGCTCTCCCGCGTCCTCCACTCACCAGACCGCTGGGCGGCCCCTCCGGACCGCGTTCGCCGCTCCGACATGTCTATGGTCCGGCTCAGTCTCCGCCGCGGTCGTCAAGCTCAGCTCGCGCCAAGCGGGAAGTTTGTGCCTGCAAACGTTCAAATTACCCGCCAGGCGAGGGCGGAAGCGGAAGTGATGC
>CABHPQ010156696.1:18590-28713 GCA_902168405.1 Peromyscus aztecus | reverse complement strand
TTTTGTCCTCTGACCCCAGATAAGTTTATTAGGATGCACAATATATTGGGGGACACAATATATCACCACAGTGGTTCCTAAAACCCTAGTGTACCTAAGAATACTTCGTCTATGGAGTCTTTAAAGATACAGGTTCCTACATTCTAGCCAGGAGATCAGACTAACCAGGACTCTGATTAATCCCAGCAATCTGCATCTTGGAGAAGCTTCTCCACAATTCTCGCACAGGTAGAGATGTGATGAACATCAGTCCAACCAACAGTTCTCTGATGTCCAAGGGGTGAGGGAACTCCATCAGGCAGGCCAGGGGAGAGCTATTTTTGAGCTTAGACATTCAAAAGCTCATGAGGAATCCTTTTCATCCCTCTTCTGCATGGTTGGGTGTCTTGAAGGGGAGCCAACGCCTTGTCATTATGGGGAGGGTGTGTAACTGGCAGTAAGAATAAAAAGGGACACGTCCAGCTGAGCCGAGAGCCCACGAGACCGGTTTATCTGACTCTGATTCCAGGGTCTCCGGGTGCTGAAAGGTGGTGTTATGATTCACTGACGCTTTCACGTCTATTGTGTTTCTTTTCCTGGGTGGCTTTGCCAAGGACCTTGTAGATATCATTATTTTCAGATTACTGTTATTACAGTCTTCTTGAATAAAAATACTACCATGTTCTTATCTCCATAGAGCAAGACCACGTTTCAGTTGTCTTCTTATCTTTTCATGTAAAACAATCCCAGCAGTGAGGTCTCAGATGAGAAGAAAAAATAAGTAAAAGCCTTGGGGGGGAGCACCCTCCCCAATCGAAGGAGCAGGCGGACAGCACGGAGCCACCTCCCTACACGCATGCCAGCAGCTGGGCCTCAACTGCACCATGAGCAAATAGCTCAATTGAGAGGAAAGGCGTTTCTGCAATTTAGCAGGAAAGGAGTGATTGACGAGGAACTCTACCCAGAAACTGACAGATTGTCAGATCTGCCTGCTACCTCTGGGTCATTTGAGCCACAGAATTTCTGGCCCAGTGAGAGCAAAGTCATTACGTTCTCCCTTGGTGCGTCTCTTTCTCCGCAGAGAGCTCAGAGTAGGAGAAATATCCGCAAGCTGTTTGAAAGCCAGGGACAGACCATGAGATTTTTGTCCTTCGTGTCTGGATTGGACTCCAGCTTTCTCTGCAGCAGCTCTAACTGGACATAGTTATCAGCTTATTTGAGGCTCATTGGTGAGTGGCACTTTAAGGAGTGAATTACAAACTACAATTCAATGAACGCTTGATGGCAAGTGTCCTGCTGATTTGAGATCTGGCTTTTAAAATAGACCCTTAGCTGAGGCTGAGTAGCAGCGAGACACCTGCCTGACTTGTTCGGCACTGGAACTCAGGCTCATGCCTAGCAGCTAGTTTTATTTGGGCTATGTGACAGGGGTAGCTATGCAAATTACAGGATGTCCTGGAAAATTTAAATTTCATTTAAAAAGAACAATGTAAGTACATCCCATGTAGTATTTGGAACATACGCATATGAAATTTTATTCATATTTTTCCTGAGATTCAAATTTCACAAAATGTTTTGTGATTTTATTTGCTAAATTTGGCAACTCTGCTCTGAAACTGTTTGAGCATTGTTGTGGCTTGAATATGAAGTGTTCCCCCTACAGAAGGGGGAGTGTGTCGGAGGCTTGTGTTACTGTTGAGATATGCTTGGATCCTGAAGACACTAACATCATCAATGGGCTCTGCAGAGGTGGGCTTGGGTGAAGGAAGAAATTCAGTGGGGATATGTCATACATGTGTGTATGTGTACACACACACACACACACACACACACACACACACACATCTTTTTGAGACAGGATCTCACCATGTATCGCTGGTCTAGAGCTCACTGTATACACCAGGCTGGTCTTGAACTCACAGAGACCTCTTTGCCTTTTACGCCTGAGTTCTGGGGTTACAGAGATGTGGTTACCATGCCTACAGAAGGGTATATCTTACTTGATTACTTTTTAATCTTTCTCTTTGATTTTTCCAGGGGACAAACAGCTCTGCTCGACACATCTTCCCCTTTGTGAAATACAGAGCCGAGTAACACTGAACTGAAAATCCCAAAGCTGTGAGCTGAAATACAAAATTCCCTGGCTAAGCTGTCTTTTGCCAGGCATTTTCTCATGGCCTTGGAAAGGTAGCTAACCTTTCTTATTCCATTGAGGCCCTCTGTCAGGCTCCTTAGAGTAGGAATTTCAGAACATGAGTCACCCCAAAAGCTGGCATTAGTGGTGGGTAAATGGATAGTGTAAGATGGAGAGAGACTTCAAGGCCAGTTGTCTGTGCTTCTACCCTCTCTGGGAGGAATATAGATGGAGACACGGAGATTCCCTACTCTTCCACAGGGGCATATCTTCCAGGGACCCCTGCAGACACCTGAAACTGTGGGTCATTCCTAGTCATATATGTACAATACTTTGTCCTGTACATACATGTTATGATAAAGTTTGCTCTATAAACCAGGCATGTTATGGTTATGTCTGTTATTGCTATGGTTAACAATAACTAATAATAAAATAGAACGAACCATCATGATGTACCTTAACAAAAAGTTACTGAAGCACTTTACAGCATCTCTTCAGTGTGTCCTAGCTACCAGCACCACCGCTCTTGTGCTCAGGGGCTGTTATTAAATACCAGTTTCTCAAAATAAGTACCACTATGCTGTAACAATCTTTTAACTGAGTAGGCTACTAAGTGACCAATGAGCAGGCAGTGTGAACAGCACAGATGTGCTGGGCAAAGGGAAGGTGATTCATGCCCCAGGTGGGACCCTGGTAGGATGGTCTGAGATTTCGTTGTGGTGCTTAGACAGTGTAGAATGTAAAAACATGTGAGTTGTTTATTTTTAGAAGTTTCCATTTAACATCTCTTGACCACAAATAATTAAAATGTTGGAAAACAAAGCTGTGAATAGGGAGATTAGTGTGTACTTTAAAAGCCCTCTATACAACAAGAGTGCCCTGACACTGGGTTTAATACGCAAGACTAGTCTCAAAGACTACACTGTTCACAGCCCATCACTTAGCTTGGCTGTACTTAGGTTTGTCTTAAAGACTGAGTCTGCCCGGTTCTTCCGAGGAGAGATATTATGGTGAAGGTGTTTTTGAGCTCCCATTCCTGAGCTGTGACCTTAATCCCTAGAAGTCCATAACCACCCAAGGTGGCTCTTTGGGCCGTCCCTTCCACCCTCAGTTTGTGCTTCTGTTTCCATTAGCTACCTGTAGTCCCGATCCCATGGAAGATTTGCCTACGTACCTTTCTTCTCTTTCCTTACACAACCGGGTAACCTGACCCAGATCCAGGCTGCTTGCCCTGGGCACCAGTTGGCTGTATTACTGGGTCTTACTGCTGGGATTATCCCTGGACTCTGAAACATGCCACCTCAGCCAGCCCAGCTCCCACATCCTGCCAGCACTCGGCTCTGAGACCAAATGAAACAGCAAGACCATTCAATATCTGTCTGTCCTCATAGCTCTTGGGACCATGGATTTTATATTATGGTCACACAGTGTATGAATAATGCTTCCCTCTATGCCCCCTAAAAGTTCATTAGTGAAGTTCAATCCTGATGTAGTTCAGAATTGTCTGAGTGCCCTCGGTTTGTGTGGCCTCTCCTGGGCCTTGGCCAGCCTAGACACGCTAGTGTGAAAGCCCAGGAAGACACTTTAGAGATGTAATGTAGTGGTATTTGCTCTGCCCTTGACCTTCAGCTATAAGGCCCAAAGGAGGTAGTGCTTCCTGCTGTTGTATGTAACCTCTTATAAGGAGTTGGAGAAGGGTCACATCCCCCTTCTCCCTGCTCCTGCCTGTGAGGTGGGTTCACTCCCGGTCAGATCAGAGGACAACTTGAGCTGTCTACTCCATTCTGTATTCATGAGTGTATTTCCTCAATTTATATCTTAATAAATTCTGTTACCCATTTAAGAGACTCACGTGGATTGATCATAATAATGTAGACTTCAGATTCCTCTTCTGCAGTCCCTCTAACGTGAAAGGTATCCCACGCTAGTGGATGATCCTTCTGGCATGACCCTCTCTCACAGTTCTGGGGTCTGATCTGAGGAGCCCCCTCACCCCATTCTCTGGACACATCACCCAGGACTCCATGAGTGATTCGCCAGGCTGCTGGACTGTGGCTTGATGGGAGAATAAAGTAAGATTGTTGTCTACTGTTGTTATCCTGAAAACTCAGAAACCTGCCAAGTCCAGGGACCCAGAAGCCCCTTCCAAGCAGACAGTGCCTCCTCCCTGACCCAGTTCCCTTGCCTAATCATGGGAACCCAGCTCTCAGCAGAAATAGACAGACAGGCTAGTGATTCTCAGTGTTATTTTCTAGGGCTGAAGCCACGGTTTTCCTGATTGGACCCTTGCTTATTATTTAATTGTTTATCTTGACATGCAGGCTTGTACCAGAGGGGAATGCTTAAAAAGTGGTGAGGAACTGGCGGATATGGAAAGAAAACAAATCCTTGAGTATCTCAGACGCCCCTGCCAGACTCCTCCCAATTATTCTGCAGGCTTCTTTGCCCTGAGGGCAGTTTGCAGCTCCAGGGGACTGAAATTGGCTTTAAAAAAAATTCTTTCCTCTCTGTGCCCCATGTGAGGGGGCATTGTGTGCTCTCTAAATAATAAGCCTGGCTTTGTGTGACCTAATGGACAGGGCCTTCGGGAGATTTTCCACTGAGAGCGGTCAGCTGCACCCTAGGAAACCAAGAAGTTTCTAGACCAAGGAGAAAAGTTGGGCGGTACCATTTGTTTTCCGGAATTTGTGTTATGAACTAATTCTCCTCTAACACTAGTTTAGAGTAACTAGGTAAAAGTGCAGCAGAATAATCCAAATAATCTAATAAGTAATAGCGTTTAATCAGATGTCCCACACCCGACTCATTACCACCCAAATAACAAATAATCCGCAGATCATTTTAGAGCAGTTATGGTGTGCTAGCCATTGTCATCGATCAAGGTAATTATTTATTACATTTATTGATTTCCTACTTGGGACTCAGCAATAGCTAAAGGCTCAAGGGGTCAGAATGGAGAGGCCACAGTTCTTGGTTTCTGGCTTACAAGCTACTGACCAGAATAAAATACCTCCACTGTACCAGGCACAGGCACAGACTAGGGAATTTACATGGATAAATTACCACAGTAAATCCTTCAGTAACCCCTCAGGGAAGACAGTCGTTCTCTTTTTTTTTTTTTTTAACAGATGCGTAAACAGATCCAAGGAGTCACAATAGACACAAAGATGTTTCTTCCACTCCAAAGATCCCAATTCTTGATCTCAAATGGCAGAGGGGACTTCTCAGAGGTGATTAAAGATACGGAAGCAGAGAGGTGATCTTGGATATCTTGGGGGGAGTCCCATAGAAACACAGAGATTCTTATGCGAACTATGAAGGAAGGTCAGAATCAGAGTGGCAGAGATATGACAATGAGAACAGACATTGGAGAGGCATGGAATCACAAAAGCAAAAAACAAATGTTCCCATGGGGCCTCCAGAATGCCTGGCCCTCTTGCCCAGTGTGGACATGTGACCTCTGGAGCTTCTGCGTTATTATAAGCTACCGAATTTGTTGTATCAGTCACCGAAAACAAATCCAGCACACCATTCACACCTGCCCCAGCTACATTCTGTGGCGAATTTAAACTGCCCAGAGATGCTGTGGAATGTTCTGTATGGCAAATGTGTTGCTAATAAAACACTGATTGGCCAGTGGCTAGGCAGGAAGTATAGGCGGGACTAACAGAGAGAATAAAAAGAACAGGAAGGCAGAGGGAGACACAGCCAGCCGCCACCAGGACAAGCAGCTTGTAAAGATGCCGGTAAGCCACGAGCCATGTGGCAAGGTATAGATTTATAGAAACGGATTAATTTAAGATATAAGAACAGTTAGCAAGAAGCCTGCCACAGCCATACAGTTTGTAAGCAATATAAGTCTCTGTGTTTACTTGGTTGGGTCTGAGCGGCTGTGGGACTGGCAGGTGAAAGAGATTTATCCTGACCGTGGGCCAGGCAGGAAAACTCTAGCCACACAGAGAAGCTTACATCCAAGTGGTAAATCCAGGCAGGGCTGCCACACTGTCTAGCTTGACCCTGTAGCCTTGCAATGTAGAGAGCCTTAAATTCCATGTCTTTCCCCGCCCCGTAATGTAACATGTTCAATGCATAAGAAATTAGGCTGGTGGAGGAAGACGAATTCTGAGTAGGAGTTACCAGAATATTCCGAGGCGATCAGAGACGATTTGGGTGGCCCAGGTGCTGGTTGCCCTGTGTTCTGCAGCATAGAGTGGGTTGAAGGTAACACTAAGGCCAAACAAAAAGCACTGCAGATGGGGGATGGCCTGGTATAAGAAATGCTGTTAGGATAAGGAAGGATAAATCACCTTCCAGCTCTACACTCCCCCTTCTGCCTTCAGCCTGTATTTTCCTGTGGATCCCATTAAGTCTTCTCACCACAGGCCTTGGACAATGTCCTGTGGTCTCCCTTGGCTTGCAGATAGCAAAACTTGACCCTGTGAAGGATACATTGTTTTCTTCCCCACCATTTACCTAGAATATCAAGTCTCCCAGTGCACTGCTCTCTGGCAACCAGGAAAGGGTGTTTTTCCATTCTTCACAGTCCAGAGGCACACTCTGCGAAAGTGACCAGTTTGATTTAGCACGTCCAAAGGAAGAAAGTTTGTATTTGAATCCCAGACTTCCACACAACAAGGAAACATTGCTAAATACATGGACAGTGAGTTCTGAGATCCCTTTAAAACCACCTTTAATTTATCCTTCATTAAATTGTGAGGGAGGCCGTATACAATAAAAAAACGACCCTGGAGCAAAAGACGTGGTCCCTATCACTGAGTTCTGTTGTCACTCAAGCAAACACTGTCATCTGTGAAATAAGAACCTCATTCCTAAGCAGTCCTTCTAGACAAATTGCTGCTGGACAGGAAATACACAGAGACTTTTAGTCCTTCAAAGGTCCCTTCAGACTTCAAATTTTTCATAAATTAAAAAAAATCATTTGAGGGCTGGAGAGATGGCTCAGAGGTTAAGAGCACTGGCAGCTCTTCCAGAGGTCCTGAGTTCAATTCCCAGCAACCACATGGTGGCTCACAACCATCTGTAATGAGATCTGGTGCCCTCTTCTGGCCTGCAGGCATACATGCAGGCAGAACACTGTATACATAATAAATAAATCTTAAAAAAAAAAAAAAACTATAGTAACAAAAAAAAAATCATTTGAGGGCTGGAGATACAGTTCAGTGGGTAAAGTGCTTGTCATGCGGACCTGAGACCCTGAGTCTGAATCCACGGCTCCTATGTAGAAAGTCAGGCGTGGAAGCCTACCTCTGTAGTTCCGGACTGGGGGAACCGTGATCAGCATATTCTTGGATCTTATTAGCCAGAGTAGCCGAATCAATGAGTTCCAGGGTCAGAAAGGGAGACCTTGTCTAAAAGAAGAAGAGGGGAAGCCGGGCGGTGGTGGCGCATGCCTTTAATCCCAGCAACTAGGAAGGGAGAGGCAGATGGGTCTCTGTGAGTTTAAGACCTGCCTAGTCTACAGAGTGAGTTCCAGGACAGCCAGGCAGGGCCACACAGAGAAACCCTGTCTGGAAAACCAATAAAATAAAATAAAAGAAGTGGGGGAGAAGAATGGGGGAGCAGCTGCACAAGGTAGAGAATAATTGAGGAAGATATCTGCCTTTGACCTCTAGCCTCCATACACATGCTCATATAAGTGCATAGACGGTGCCATACACACACACTCCCAGGAACATGTACATCACACACACACACACACACACACACACACACACACACACAGAGGAACATGTACATCACACACACACTCTCAGGAACATGTACATCAGTACATCACACATACATGCACACGCACACCATTTTGGTTCTCAAGTGTTGTTTAAACCCAGACCTATGCCAACACGGGACCCTGCACTGGACTATGCCCAGAAATACTGCCGGGAGCACAGGTTTGAAACCTTCATGGGGCCCTCGCCACCACACCCCCACGACAACCAGTCCCATTACTTCAGCACTCTCAGCTGTTAACCCTAGAAGACAGAAAACTGAAGCTGCTAATTTATTCAATTATTTGAAAATGCTGGCCAAACAGCACCCCTGTGCTCCACTGTCAGACTCTCTGAAAAGAAGAAGAAGAAGAAGAAAAAACAAAGAAACAAACCAACAAACAACCCGGTGATATCACACAGAAAGACAGGGTGATAGGTTAGAGGTTTTATATTTTCTTTCAAGAAAATTCAAATTGGCTGTGGGAGTTATTGACCTCACATTGACCACTGGCAGATTGTGTCTGTTTAAACTCATTTTTAAAATACTTGTACAAGGAATGACATTTTCCCCCAGTGTAGACCTGGTCCCTGGAGTCGCTTCCTACAGCCACACGGACTATTCTAAGGAGAAAATGGAAATGGATGGCTGTTTGACGAGAAATGTTATACTTCTCTGTTCTTTTGTGTGTGTGAGGCTCAGTGTGTTTGCTCAGTTCCAATTACCTGTGGCTTTCTTCTCCGGCTGGATTAGTAACCATTCAATTCAACCAAGGCATAGAGCAGCGTCACTGAAATGATTGTTCTCCTCACAGCAGGATACTTAGATCTTGACTGACTAATCAAACTCTGTACAAAATTTCACCAGGATATTTATTACATCAAGCAATGGGAACAGGAGGTATGTTTCGTTACATAATGTATTGAAGCTGGCTAGAAGAAACAGCCTAAACACCGTTCTTAAGCCTGAAAGTCCCATTGTCCATCTTCCTATGCATGTGTGATGATCAACTGATAGTCCCCATCTCATGACAGTTACAGAGGTGACCACGAGAACAAGAAGTATATAAAGAAATAAGCCCGTGTAAGTGAAATAATACGGTATGCTTCAAGCTCTAAGTTTTTCTACCAACTCCTTACGGTTAGCTGTCGAACTGGGGGCAGGGACATTCTGCATTTCTTCCAAGGTTTGAATTTGCTACACAAAGATGGGCCCGGACAGCACACTGAAGCAGAGTCCGCAGAGCCTGCCGTAATAATGAAAGTCACTTTCCTCCCATCAAACTTCTGAACAGACTCACTTTGCAGGTATCGCACGAACTTCACGCGAGCTTCATCTCCATCTCCCTTCCTCAGTGAAGCTTCCAGAGAGCAGAGGAATGGCCAAAATAAGAAGAAACAAGATGAAGATGTGTCCAGGAGAAAAACAAAGGGCCAGAATCTTCTAAAAGCTGCATAGCACCTTAGGAATGGTGGACCTAACAGTAACCTGTGACAACAGGCTGACCTATCCTTGACCTTACAGATTCACACAGCTAGATTAATCAGGTTTCTACTGCTGTGGTAAAACACCATGATCAAAAGCAACGTTGGGGAGGAAAGGGTTTATTTCAGTTTACATTTCCACATCACAGTCCATTGTCAAAGAAAGTCAAGGCAGGAACTCAAGCGACATAAGAACGTGGAGGCGGGAGCTGATGCAGCGGCCATGGAGGGGTGCTGCTTACTAGCTTGCTCCTCGTGTCCTGCTTAGCCTGATTTCTTACACCACCCAAGACCACCCGCCCAGGTGCACCTGCACCACCCCCAGTGAGCAGGACCCTCCCGTATCAGTCAGTAATCAAGAAAATGTCCCACAGGCTTGCCCATACGCCAATCTGGTACAGGCATTTTCTTCACTGAGGTCCCTTCTTCCCAAATGACTCTCACTTCTGTCGAGTTGAAGTGAAACTAGCCAGCACAGAGTGTGCCCTATCTCACAGGCCGTTCGCTGAGATTTGAAGACGGTACATCAGTGCTGTGGGGACTTCTTAGTTGGCACCTGTACTAGTCACTCTTTCTCTTGCTGTGACAATATACCTGGAGAAAGCAACTTGAGAAAGGGAGGATTTCCTCTGGCTTGCAGTTTCAGGGTAGGCCCATCATGGCTGGGAAGTCAATGGGGCAGGAGCTGGAAACAGCTGCATATCGTACCTGCAGTCACATTGCACCTGCAGTCATATTGCACCTGCGGTCACATTGCACCTGCGGTCACATTGCATCTGTGGTCATAGTGCACCTGCGG
>CABHPQ010156696.1:0-18580 GCA_902168405.1 Peromyscus aztecus | reverse complement strand
CATCACAGTCATATTGCACCTGCGGTCACATTGCATCTGTGGTCATATTGCATCGCAGTCATATTGCACCTGCGGTCACATTGTGCCTTTGGTCACAAAGCAGAGAGGAACAAATGTTGATGCTCAGTTTTCTTTCTTCTTTTATTCGGTCAGGAAGCCTAGCCGGTGGAACACTGCCACACACTTACGCTATGTCCTTCCACCTCGATTAACCCAATCCAAAATTTCCCTCATAGACCTACCAGAGTTTTGTCTCATTGGTGGTTCTAGAGTCTGTCAAGTAAAGATCAATATTAACCATAGCAGTGCCTGTACGATCACAGAGCAGGACACACTGACCTTTGTTCCCTCTTTGCCCTTTATGCTCCGGTTCCTCCTTCGGTGGAAGGCCTCTAACAGCCTTTGCTTTCCACTCTCCCGGTACCTGGGCTCTCACTCTCGTCACACTAGTCACAGTCCCAAAGGAGGACAGACCAAACAACTCTAACAATGGACACAGAAGCCCAAACCGACGGCTCCTTTATTCCAAAAAGATGCAAGGTCTCCTACAAGGTGATGATGGGATTTTGCCTGAATGTAAAGGACTGTCGTCAGTGTGCTGGACCTCCAGCCCAGAAACAAGCATCATAATTTAGCTCTCTGCTTAATTTCAACTCCAGGACAATTGTCTAGCTAAGGATTACTCTAGTCTATGCTTAAAACAAAAAGGTCAACACCTAAAAGAACTATGGTCCTTAAGCTATCACACCCATTGGATCACAAGTACAGCAGCATCCTATAGGAGCTTGTCTGGATCGTAGAATTCCAAGCCTACCCAGTCCTGGAATCTGAAACCACATTTTAACAAAATCTCCAGATAATTCTTTAAAATTTGAGAAATGTTTGGCTAGGATAAAACTTTTTAGCGATACTAACATATAGGCCCCACAATGGGTCGATTTAATCGATCCTTCTGGAAGCGGGGCCTGGCATCTCTATGTTTCAGAGCCTGACAGCTTGTTCCAGTGTACAGCCAGAAGAGAGAGCCACTCTTTGACGGAAGCAAAACTCAGAATCAAAACGGAAAGCCCTAGGTACTGTGCACGACGCGAAGTTCCACTCCCTAAACAGCAATCAGGCATTCGCCTAGTAACAAGGGATTCCTAAAATATTTGCCCTTTTCCAAGCAGAGGCAACATCAGCCTTTTGAATGGCTCCTCATTGTCCATGCCTCATAAAAATATGCTGGGCCTCCACTGCCTGGGGCTCGAGAATAGTGCTCCCATCCCTTTGTTAACAGAGGTCTAGCCCCGGGCCCGCCAGACATGGGAAATGGCCCCCTTTGAGGCTGCCTCTCTTTTTGCTTTCACTGCCACTGGTATTTGTGATTCTGGACAAGGCATATGGCTTCTTACCATGTCATTTTCCTCATTTGCAGAGGGAAAACACAGTGTCCATTGATTCCTTTGGTTAAGCTGACTGGTGTCCCTGGCTCATGTCCAGTGACTATTTCTCTGCAGCAATCCTCAGCTGGGGTTGAGCCAGGAAGGGGCTGGCTGCTCACTTGGAGCACAAGTTCCGAGGGCTCTCTGTCCTGTGAGCTCTCCAAGTGCCAGCTTGTTCCACTGATTCTCCTCAACAGGGGCAGGTCCAGCAGGAAGCCTTGGAAGTGGTTTGGGAACAGAAATACTACTGAGCTCTGTTAGGGAAATATTATTTTAAGGTGTGTTATTTTTGTTTATGTTGCACTTGTTGAACTCTGTGAAGCTGTGTTACTGTGCCTGTGTAAAACACCTGATGGTCTAATAAAGAACTGAATGGCCAATGGCAAGGCAGAAGAAGGGATAGGAGAAAACATTAATAGAAAGAGAAATCTGGGAGAGGGGAGATCTAGTAGCCAGAGAAGGAGGGGCCAGCCACACAGCTACACAACAAGCCACCGAGTAGAAAATAATGAAGGTACGCAGAAACAGAGAAAGGAAAAAGCCTAAAGGCAAAAGGTAGAAGGGATAAAGTTAAGAAAAGCGGTCAAGAAACAAGCCAAGCTAAGGCTGGGCATTTATAAGTAAGAATAAGCCTCTGTGTAGATTTATTTGGAAGCTGGGTGGTGCTTCCTAAAGAGTAAAGAGCAAAGAGCTAAGAGACAAACAAACAAACAAACAACAAACAAACAAACGAACAACAGGGCTCCCCTGAAATGTGTGTGTTCAATGCAAGTTCAGGTTCCAGCAGAGCCAGACTTCAGGGATATAAGCCAGTTTTCAGGGAACCCTCCACCAAATGACCAGGATAAGCTCTCTGTGACTACATCGAAACACACTTACTACCACCGTGTCTACAGCTGTCGACGACGTCTGTATTTCATTTGAACATCACCCTATCACACATCACTGTGGTCGTTCTTCGTGACCTATGTCTGTTCGGTACTCTTCCCATTGCCACCGGTGCGAGTGTTTCATGTGCACACTACTGTTAGATCTTCACCACCATTTGGGGAGATAGTCGATATGATTATGCTCATTGCACGGAGGCAAAACCAAGGTTTAAATAATAAGTCACTTGGTCCAGGTTCCATTCAGGGAAAGTGGCAGAGGCTACATACTATCCAGATCTATGTTATTGCAATATATGTAGCTCCAAATAATGGCCCAACCCCTCATCTCTGGCCTCTCAGGGACAGAGTATTCTGAATTAGGTCTTCCTATACTTGTTTGGGAACTGGCCATAGTTAGTATATGTCAGGATCAAAATTATTTAGGACCAATAACTAAGACCGGAAAATAAACTTATATTCCATTTTCAAAAAATACCAAAATAAGCTTAATATGAAATATTTTTTAAAGTAAAACAGAAGCACTAGGAGAAAATACAGTTGGATATTTGGAAAATCCTGAAGTAGAGGACTTCATATAATAACATCAAAAGCAGAAGCCGTAAATTAAAACACTAAGAATCTTGACTGCACCAAATGTTAAGAACATCAATTTGAACATAAAAGCAGTCAGCAGACAGAGGTGGAGCACAGTGGTGGAGCACTTGCCGAGCACGTGCCAGGCACTGGATTCAGTCTCCAGTATGGGGTGGGTGGGCAATTGGCAAGTTGCAGAAAATTGTACAGTGTAGGAAAAAAAATTAGATTGAGTACATAAAATGTCCTTACAAGCCAGTAAGAAAAAGATGAATATTTAAACGTAAAGTAGACTAATATCTGTAACCGATGAGGCTAAAACTCAGGCACCAGACTTTTGCATTCTCTGCAGGTGGGAGTGTAAGCTGACATAACCTTTCCAGAGGTTGATTTGATAAGATGTAGCGAAACTTTTAAAAAAATGCAGAACAGTTGACCCAGCCATTTTGAGGAATACATCTTAAGGAAATAATTAAGGACCTGTACGGTGGCACAGCAGGGGAATGACCCCGAAATGTTGTGGACAGAGGTTTTAAAAATTAAAGTGTCACCATCCTAAAAACCCAGTAAAGGAATGGCTAAAAAATATCACACTACATCCTGGCAACAGAAGGACTGCTTAATCATTAAGGAGGCAGCATTTCCATTGAATCGTAATCATTGAAAGGATGCTCGTGTGGAAAGATGTTCACAGCGCATTGTTTAGAAAAAGGAAAAAAACCAGTTATCCTACAAAATAGCCATGTTTGTACCACGATGTACAAGGAAGACTCGTCTCTAGGTAATAAGTATGTTTACTTTCTTTTGTGTGTTTGTGTTTTTTCATTAATTCTAGGATAAAGATGTACCGTGGTTTTTTTTGGGGGGGAATAAACAAAATACCATCGAAGTCATCAGCATCACAGAGGCCCAGTCCTGCTTCTGAGTGGTCTAGAATAGGATGATGGGGAGTTGGTTAGTCATGACCTTGACAGTACACCTCAGGAGAAGTACCTCCCAGCAACTTTCAAGGGACACTGGTCTTGTGGTGGGCATCCACAGGCCCTAAGAAGATGTACCCTTCCCGGCAATCCTTAACTCTTCCCTGTCTCCACTCTATAGGAACCTGGGTCTCTCTACTCTGTGTATGGAATCCAGACAAGCGCATCCCTTGTAAAGGGTATCCAGGAAATTGGAGACACAAATAAAGGCAACCTGTGCTGAGAAGCCCCACAGAGCAGGAAAAGCCCCCATTCCTCCAGGCCCCGTGGTTGAGTCTCTGTATTCTAGAAATAGGTTCTCTCTTATTTTAATCTGCTTTTAAAACACCCCCTTGAAGTCTCCTGTCCTGAGTTAAGCTTCATCAGTGATTCATGGTGATCGCCTTTCTCTGCAAATGTTGACGTCTGCATCCATGTCTGCTGCTACCTCTGGACTCACCCCCTCCTCCTACCCCCACCTCACCCCACCTTACCCCACCCCATCCCATCCTACCACACACACACACCTGGACCTGGGCCTGGGCCGATCCCTAGGAGGCACCAAAGCAGGTAACGGAGGTGTGTGCAAGGGGGCAACACCGGGGTCTGCAGGTTCGGGCAGGGCCCCACGAGTTTCTGTAAACTCATTTGCAATTAACTACTCTCTGACAGGGGCCTGGGGTGCAGCCCCCAGAAATCGGGCTGTGTAACGCACCGGGACCGCGGGTTCTCAGACATCCGGCGGAGACCCGCCCCACTCCCGACCCCCACCCCAGAGCATCGGGTCTCATCTAGATCAAACGCCTTTCGGGAGGGAGTCCCTGACTCCGGGGGCCCCTGCGCTTCTTTCTCTGCAGCCCCGCATCTCCTCTTGGCCAGCCTGAGGTCGGTCCTCGGATCCCACCGCCTCCGAGAGGCTGGGGTCCCGCGCCGGAGCCCGCTGAGCCCTGGCGTTTTGGGGACCGGGTCCGGCGGGGCGGGGCCTGAGGCTGTGGCCCGCGGCCTGAGTTTTCCACCGCCCACGCCGCAGGCGGGAGGTGCACCGAGCCCAGGGTCGCCACCGCACACCGCAGGACCGCCTGGCACTGGATGGGGCGGAGGCAGGGGGCCCGCCGCCATTAGCGGGGTGCGCAGCCAGACGAGCCGGGCAAACTGACTCCGGACTCGGGGAACGGAGGGGAAGGTCCCGCGATCAAACCACCCCAGCTGCTTCCGAGCCCACGGAAGGCCAGAACCCATTCACGCAAAGATGAGCTTTTAGAAAGAAAATTGAAATAGTAGTAGCAGCCAGAGCAGCAGGGAAGGGGGGGGGCGGGGGCTTGTCCGTAAATCAGGCTTTCGCGCGGGGACTCAGATTTTTGCAATAAGCACTTAATTAAAAATAAAATAGATTGAAGCAGTTGGCAAGTCGCGTTCCTGGGAAGGTAAAAAAAAAAAAAAAATACAGTGGACTGACTCCCCCCTACACCCCAGATGCTCCACCTGCCTGCTGTAATTACAGGGCTTCAGAGAGGAGGGAAAAAACACGACACAGAGAAATCTGCTTGCATATTTTTTTCCTCTATTGTGCTCGGCTCATTTGAATTATAATGTGTTGCAGGCCAGAGTAGAAAATTTTGTGCCTTGAATAATGAATCCCCCTGGAGCCCCCGGTACCTGTACTTCTTTTTAGTGTCCACTGAGAATAACGTGTTCGACATTCAAGTGACAGCACAGGAAAGGATTTCAAAGCCCCGGAGCCCCAGCACGCTGTACACCCCGACGGGCTCTTCTGCCTGCCCCCTCTTTGCCTTCCAAATGCCGCAAGCTCTTTCTTTACTTAGAATGGGCTCTTCCTTTACACCACCGAGCCTGGCTGTACCACAGAAATGCGGCCAAGACAGGAGGGCGCACACGCAGTTCTAGAATCCGAGCTGGTCCTGCCCTAGCTTCGTGTGAGCTGACTATTCAAACAATTCTAAACGAAAACACTGCCATCCCAAGCCCAGGCAGGCTTTTCCACTGTCAAAATCACTCTGCTGTGCTTAAGCAGGCTTTCTCTAAAGAAGGGTAACAAACAAGCATTCTTTTAATAAAGCAGATGGGGTCTAAGTCACAGGCAGTATCCTAGCCTGTGGATACTCCACTCGATGGTTCTGTGACTCTGTGACGGAAGTTTTAAGGGGCAAATGCTGGGGTTGGGGTGGGGTAGGGGGGATATGAAAATGTCAGTAAGATGAGAAAATGCAGGATTTGCAAGTCATAAAAGCAAAGCGGCCTCAAAGCAGAACTTTGCGGCAAGGTTTTGTTTGTTTTGGCTTTTGTTGGTTTGGTTGAGAATTCTTTCTGGTTGGATACAGTCTTTTTAAAAACAAGTCACTTTTAGCTAACAAGATTAAGGTTTAGGCTATCTGCTCTGATACACCTATTTATCAAAAAAGAAAAACGTACAAATGTGGAAGAATTTCCAATATACATTAGTAAATAAATAAATGTATGTGTGTATATACAGTATATGTGTGCACATTATATAGTGTGAGAAAATTATCTGTACTTGGTTGTCTGTTATATTTGATACTTTGTGTTTATATTTATTTTATTGTATTTAAATATGTATACTTACATTCAGTGTCTATGTGCAGTCATGGGACCATCTCTGCATGGTTACTGCCGTTTGGGAGGGGATGGTTGTGGATGCGTAGAGTTCCCTTTTTACAAAACTCCAGTCTCATTTTGTTTTTAAACAATATAAATTAATTGTTGGCTTAAAAAATAATGAGATGGAGTGATAAACATTACAGCTGTTCCCTCTACTACCACCAGATGAAGGCTGGGTGCTGATGAGGGGCATCATGTGGTAGTGGCTGCTGCCGTACATATAAATGTACTTGTGGCCATCACCTCACCTTTTCATCATGACTGTTAAATGTTTCCCCAAGAAAGCTGCTGGGGAGTTTTTGCCTCTGCCTACACTCTGCTCTAACAGGGCACTGACAGTCAGGGAAATGACTTGGAAATGTGATATAGGGAGGAACAGGAAAAGAAACAAAGACTGGATTTAATCAGCCTTAACAAAGGACACCTGACTACACTCATTTACTTTCTGAGTTGGGACACTTCCTTTGTGTCTGAGGACCACTTCGGGACTTGTTCAGTCTCTACTCATTAATAGTCTCAGTGCTTTGAGCTCAAAAGCAGAGAACTCCGGAGACTGGGCAGGGCAAAAATTCGCCAGACCTTTTGAGTCGGGCTGAACCATCCAGGTCTGCCGTGACAGTTCCAGCAGCCAATGGTAGCTAAATTCTCTGAGATGTTCCACCAAAGAGCTCTCAACCCTGCTGCTCCGGAGCTCAGTCCTGCAAACCTACCTGTGCCCAGGTGCCCAGGTGCCCAGAGATGGATCCCAAAGAGCCCAGAATCCTGCGATCTTGCTGATATCCAGAATGCCCAGAGAAGGAGCCTAAAGAGTCCAGCAGGGGACCATGCTGCCCAAGACAGAATATGGACATCTCCGTGACAGGTTCCTTCTGCACAAACCAAACCAAACAAAGCAACGAGCTCCTTTCTCTGCTCTCCCACTATTAACAAAACTTCTCTCCACTTCATAGCAGTTTTCTTCACTACCTCAGCACTCTTGGCTCTTCACACCAGAGGATCCTTTGAGACGGAGACTAGGCTGAGCTCTGTAGGGAAGTCAGCCGCCATGTTAGCCTGGCTTCTGTGCACTAAGTGCCAGCAGTAGTTAATGACAACCCAACAGTGTCTCAAAACAAGGCCAAAAGTTCCCTGGGGAGGGAGCCAGATCATCCCCAGCTAACAAGTATTTCATTTGGGGCTAAAATCCAAAATTTATGAGAGATAGGATAACTTTTTTTCCTGTGGTTTGAAAAGTGGTAATGTATAAATAATATATTACAATTTTAATATATATGGGGGGGGGGAGTTTCGAGACAGGGTTTCTCTGTGTAGCCCTGGCTATCCTAGAACTCACTCTGTAGAATCAGGCTGACCTCGAACTCAGAGATCCTCCTGCCTCTGCCGCCCGCGTGCTGAGATTAAAAGATGTGCCACTAGTGCCCAGCTGGCACACGTCTTTAACCCTAGCACTCAGGAGGCAGAGGCGGCGGGCAGATCTCTGAGTTCAAGGCCAGCCTGCTCTACATAGTGAGTTCCAGGACAGCCAGGGCTACACAGTGAAACCCTGCCTCGAAAACAAACGAACAAACCTATGAAGAGAGAAGAGGTGGCCCAGAACGCAGTGATGCTGTGAGTCTGAGAGATGGTCAGGTTGAGGCGACATGAGGTTCCAGGTATGTTCCTTTACCCCTTTGCCCCGCTGATCTGCACAAATTTGCCCCTTCGTGACTCTGTCTCATGGGCTGCATCCTCAGGTGGCATCAACACGTGTGTTCAGACCCTCCCCTCCAGCCAATCGGCAAAACTGGACATGGGGTTAGAGGAAAAGAGTAAAACTGAGTCCTCCCCACTCCCCTTGGCCACTTGGCCTTATCATGGTGAGCTGGCTGACTGCTTCCCTCCTCCACAGACGGTTGCTGTGGGATGCACTGCTAAGCTCTCTCCTACATGAAAGTGTGGCATCCTGTTCTTGACCCTTCAAACCTACATATGTAATGGTTCCTGGCCGCTGTTGCTCTAGGATACTGTACTGTCCTTCACCAATATCCCAACTCCATCCATAGTCCATCCCCTTCCTGTTTTTCTGCTTCATTGATTTTAAAAAATTTTTTTTTTTTTTGCAATACTGGGTGTTGTCCTAGAACTTATGCATGCCAAGTTAGGCAAATGCTCTATCACTGAGCTGTATTCCCAGCACTTTGGTGTTTTTTGAGACGGGATCTCTTGCAATATAGCCCAGGCTGGCCTTGAACTTGTGATTCTCCTACTTCTGTCTCTTGAGTGCTGTGATTACGAGCATGAGTGATCACCAAGTCATGCTCTGTCCACACTTCTGTACTTCATTCCTTGTTTAAAAGCTCCGCCGATTTCTCTTCAAGGTTGCCCTCTATTTCCTCCTTGAGTCTGGTACAGACGATGTAGGAAAACATTTAGGAGAAAGGAAAGTCTGTGGTGGGATTTGGGGATTCTTGGGACCTTTGACCAAACACTAAGCAGGTTGATGTGCCCTGAACCAGAGCAGGACTTTTCTTCTGAACCAGACCCAGGCTCTGTTCTCCCGCATTGGCTGCTTGTAACAGCTAAGAGCGCATGTTCCCAGACCAAGGGAGGAGAAGGTTGTCCCAGTCACGTCTTCCCCTCTCACAAAGAGTCATGGCCAGGGATTCCAGAGAGCCACAAGAGAGAAAAGAGAGCCTAGGAGAGCAAGCTGTGCCCTTTGTGTCATTTGGGCCACAAGAATGAATAGCACCTGTCCTCAGGGAAGTGTACTACCTGAAAAACAAAGGGGAACATGTTTTCCAGGTTAGCACCAAAATTATTTTTAAGGCACAAAAACGTCTCCATCTTCATGCTGGATGATATATTCAGGAAGATAGGTAAAAATGTCTGGTACGTGGAAGAAGCGAGGACCCACTCTATCAGTCCCTGGGTCGCCTGGGTTACGCAAGGCAAGACCTGCTGACCCAGGCCTAGGATCCGGGACATAGGAATTAGGAAGGCAGGTGCAACAGGGCTGGGCTCAGCCAGGCAGCTCGGCATCTGCCAGCAGGGCCTCTGTTCTGGGTCAGGACAACAGCCCTGATTGTCCCTCCCCACAGTAGCTGTGCTGCTCCCAGAGAAGAGAAAGCCAGGAGGCCTCCCGGACCGAGCCTCTGAATGAAGAATGCTGCTCTTTCTCTGCAGCGCGCCGCAGCCCAGCATCAGCGAATCCACTGCTCCAAGCTGGCAGCTCCCTCAGAGGCCTGGGCAGCCTCCCCTATGGTCACATGGTCCAAGACACTCTGTTCTTTGTGACAGGCGCTTGGCCAGGTGGGCAACAAAGGTCCTTCAGGTGCCCTGGCTCTGGAGAAAGTGATGAAATACTAGTTCTCATTTGTGTTCCCAGCATCTGGACCTCCCCTGGCCTCAAGGCCACCCCATGACCCCAGGCTTGACTGCTATTCACAGTAGAAACAAAGACCATATCCAATTCAGGGCACAGGGGACTCAAGAATACCTCCAGGGTTTTGCCTCCTGTGGCTAACGTCAGAGATGTTTTATAAAAACAAGATTGGAGGTCACATTGCTTCTTGGATAAAAGGAATTTTACTTCAAAGAAATTTACATGGTAAACAAAACTAGGGAAATTACCAGGACATCACCCGGCAGAGGACGAGCCACACCATAAGGCTGCCCAGTGTTTCCTGAACTGCCAGCCACATCGTTTACACTATCCAGAGACCTGGCCACTGAGTCTGTAGTTGCCCCTCTCAGAGAAGAAGGTGGCCGAGTTTAGCTCAGCCTAAACCTAAGCTCCTTCCCGGCTCTGCCCTCCCTGTCATTAACAACCCCCTGCCTCTTGGCACCTATGAAGGAGAAGTTAGCTGGGAAGGAAGAGATGGAGCCAGGCTGCAGATTTGATTCCCAGCTCCACTACTCACCTGCTGTGTGACACTGAGCAAGTAATTGCATCTCCGGGCCTCCGTTTCATCAGCTGAGAAATGGGTGTAGCTTGGTTCCCATTTCAGAGAGTTGTCATGCAGGCCAAATACAGGGCCATGGGCAGGGGCAGGGGAGGCATTTAAAGTACATAATTCCCTAAGTAGGAGCACCACCAGCACTTACAGTCCTTAGTATTCTTTTTAACCTTCACAGAAGGTCCTGTCCCATCACCCATTTGGTCCTAATGAAAGGAGGTTGGCAAACAGGTTTTCACAGAGCAGAAATGGGTGCTTTTCTGAAGCAACTGAAATACCCAGCCCTTTACTTCTCAGCTAGCATTCTCCTCAGCTAGAAGGCAGAGTTGGGGCTGGGGGTCTTGCAGAATCGAACAGGACCCCATTTCTCCCCAGCTGGAGAGTGGAGTGATAGAGAGGCTCCATATGAGCCAAGGGCAAGCTTCTGTGCAGACCCTGGTCCGTCTAAGGCATCTCACCACCCACCACATTTTCCATCAAGTACTTAAACCATCTCTCCCTGCCACTTCCCCCGAGTCCCAGGTCTATGATCAATGTTGTCACTGCAAATGAGTCATCTGGGACCATTTCTTGTCATCCAGAGGCCATAGTTACAGCCATCAAAATGCTGAGTAGCAACTGAGCCGAGCAGAAGGTAATGAATCCCCATTCTGTGGACCAGAAAAACAACCACAGAGGGCAAAGCACATCTAAAACCACCAGGCTTGTTCACTCCCTAACAGGCAGCACTGGGTAAGAAAGGGATGGTGGTCTCAGCGTGCCAATGAGGCAGATTCAAGAGTTCCTACCAACTGGCTATAAAGGTCACAATATCCCATTAGCAGACTCCTAGGGGCCAGCCACTAGCTGCATCCCTTTTCTTCCTCACAACCTCTTCACCTCCCCATCGGACTCCAACGTTGGTTCCATTTCCTCTGGTTTCTCATTGGTTGAGACCCACAGAAGGCAGGAACGGGAGGATGGATAAGGGTCACAGTAAAGTGAAGGGTCTGGGTAAAAGCAAAAGAGGAAATTAAAGCTCTTATCAGAAAGCTTTCACTCCGACCTCAGTTCCTAATCCCCCGGAAGTGAGTGGGCCTCTTCTTGGCACTGACCCTATGATTTCCCCTTAACTCTGCCCATGCCTCCATCAGCAGCTTCCAATTCTCTTCACCAACCTCCTGGAGCAAACCATGCCATCTGCTTCTTGAGAGAGGCCAAGGGTTGCCTGAGGGGAAATCACTCCATTGGCTTTGTCCCATCTTTTTTTCTGCTTTCATTTCTACACCACAGGAGCCTGCATGTAGCATTACGTAATCTACGAAGCCGCAGTTCCTGTCTTCACGGAAGCGTAGGCATACCTTCGCCATGTTCTGTGTCTCACCGCCTGCTCCCCATCGCTAGAGGCGCCCACTCATTGCTGCGCACACACGTACAAATCACCAGAGCAGAAGCCTCGAGGACAATGATGACCTGGCTTCCCTGCTCATCAGCTGGGAGTTTACACACCAACTGGCCCAAGGGACCTCCTCCTCCCAGGAACGGCATGGAGGCAGACAACCCCACAAAGTTGCAGTTACAGTGGGTGGGGCACTCACTGGAGGAGAGAGAGAGCTGAAGTCATTCTGGTCGTTACTTCCACTTCCCCATGGGAAATGAAGGCAGCATGCCACACACGCAGGATTTGGTGGGGGTGGGGGGGTGTGCTTTCTTTCCTTCGTGCTGTGATAACCATTACTCTATGTAGCCCAGCAATTTGGTGTCTCAGTAACAGACTCCTGGTAGGTGCCTGGGCTTGACCACTATAGGTGATATTATAACCATGATTACAGAATGACTGAGTCATCCAGCAAAGTGACCAGTCATTTGCAATCTAATGGCCATTCAGTGTTGGCAATACTAAGGACCTTACCCTGCAATTGCAAAACAACCAGCCTTCGCTAATGTAGCAGTTTTCCCATCAAAAGCTCGGCCTCTGCTTTTGATTTCTGCTAATCAGTAGCTGTGCCAGCGTTGGCTTTAGATTTGGAAAAGCTAAACAAGGGCGCATGAAATGATACACTCCTCTTTACAGCCCCGGAATGGGACGTGTGGGCAGTTCCGTCAAGTGGAAGAGGGGGGAACAAGTGAACGAAGCATCTGGAAGGCAATCTCATTTCTTCAAAGAGCAACAGAGGCTGGCCCCAAAGCACTGCAGAACACAGCAAATGTTCCCTGGGAATCTGGGAAACCAAGAGAGCCAGGCATGGCATGCACAAACAGGATCTACATATATACATACGCAGGCATATACAGGTCCAGTTGGGTGCACAGCACAGCCCATGTGCACCTATGCACACAAACAAACCCGTGTGCATGCCTGCATACACAGACACATGCACTGAGAGGGAGCGATTTCCTTTAACCACAGGGTCACTTGTTGACAGGCTCCAAGGTTAAGTGTTGAAGGTCTCTACTGAATGTTATCCACAAATTATTCTTGAGAAAACAGATCGGGGCTATTGGCCTTGGGGTCAGTAGGTTTTTGTCTGCAAAGAAGACAGGTAACATTTGGGTCCTAGTCCACTGAGACACCTCAGAACTATACAATACAGCCAACCAGAACTGCTGGGCATCCATGAGTTCAAATCCATCACCAATGACCAGCTTGACCTTGAGTGGCCAGCTTAACAAAGCCAACCTGGTACAGAGCTGGGGAAAGAATTCCTGATTAACTCCCTGCATAGTGAACGGTGTGATTTTTCTGAATCTTGGATTTCACAATTGTCAAACGGGGAGGATAATATCGTCCTGTTTGATCCCTCAGTAGGTGTCTGTGAACCAAATGAACTCTTATCTGTGTGTTTTCAAAAAAATAAAGAGCAGACAAATGAGATGACCCTCCCCCTTACCAGCTGCAGCACTCAGGAAAGCCGGGGTCCTGCTCCTGGCCTGGGCAGCACAGCTGGGCTGGCTCTGTTGTTAGAGGAGTGGGTAATCCAGCCCTGATGCTGCGAGCAAGGGAGAGCTGTCCCCATCACTCATCTGACATGTGGCAGAATGGGCGGAGGAGAGAAGCCCCCCTATCCCTGCCCATCAACACCTGAGACAGGTGGAGGAGCTGGCCCTGGGGTCATAAGAGCAGGAGGGCTGTCCCTGCCCCTCACCAGCTGCAGGACTCAGGAGAGTGACCTCTGCACCCCACCTGGGCAACACAGCAGAGCTGTCCCTGATGGTGTAGGTGTGTGAAAGCAGGGGAATTGGCCCTACAGCTTCACCATTGCTACAAGGGTGATGAATCAGCAAGGCAATGCTGGAGAGCTCACCCTGGTGGTGAGGACAGGGGAGAACTGGCAGGCTGACCAATCCTGCGGCTCCCCAGGTCCAGAACCAGGGCTATGACTTGGCCTGCTCCAATATCCATCCCATCTGCTGGAGCACGTGAAGGGGCCTGACCTGCAGATCCAAAGTTGCAGGATCTTCACAACACAGGGTAACAACAGGATACCCAAGAAGAGTCTCAGTGAGGGCCCAGCAACAATAGTGTAGTAGAAACCAGAGACCTTGAACCAGACCAGTGACTCTTTGCAACAAACACTTGTAAGTAAAAACATATGAGCAAAGGAGTTCACCGCGTGACTTAGTGTGTCACACTGCAGCTGCCATGATGAGATTTTAAATTTTTTCCTTTTTTTTCTCTTAAATGTTGTTTTATTTGGGGGGGGTGGTGTCACGGGGCAGAGGGACAGGGAAATGAATGGGGTCAAGATGCATGATGTGAAAGACACATTGAATAAATAAAAAGTAAGTAAAAAGATAAAAATAAAACAGTACTTAACAGAGACCAGATAGCACTGTGTGTTGGCCTTAGACATGCTGCCTAGCTAATCTATTATCCTTCCTTGGTGCTAATGGAAAATGCCCTGTTCTTAGTGGTTTGGAAAATATAACCTGTGTTGTAGGGTGGCAGATGTCTGTGAGTCTAACCCTTTCTATATACTGCCTCTACAAGGCTGCATTCCACCACCCAGGAAGGAAGGGAGGGAGGGAGGGGGAAGGGAAGAGAGGGAAAAGGGGAAGGAAGGCAAGAGGGAAGAGTAGCTGTGAAAAAGGAATAGGACTCACTTCAGGCATTTTTTTTTTTTTTTTTACCTTGACAGTGTTGGAGAGTAGTGGCTCCCCTGCACGTGATGAGATCTTGGTTTTCTAATTGCCGGATACTTCCATGGATAAAAGGGATAACTTGCCATGTTCTGCACTACTGCAGCTCATGGTAAAAATAGAGCAAAATTTCACAAATGGGGAGGCGATGCCTTCCCTTCTAAGGTCTACAGCTGCTCTCTCCCAGAGCACAGAGTCGTCAGTGGGAGCCACTTCCGCTGGGACTCAGACATGAAAGCAGCTTGCAGCTAGGACCACAGGCTCTCCACACGGAGGACGTGATTATGACCCGTGACACCTCCCACTTCCTCAGGTCTATGACATGGCGCATGCAGAGGAACAAAACCAATAACATTGGCCTTGGTGGAATGAGAACAAAGACCAAAAGACAGGAGGGTCAGGCCAAGAGAAATGCTGAACAGCGGGTGATTCCTGCTACTCCTGCCCGGCTTCAGTAGGATCTAGAAGTGGAGTTACCAGCTATGATAAATTTGGTGGGGTTGCCAATGGAGCTGGAAGGAGAAAGGAAGGACCGTGATAAATTGCTAAGGAAAAGGTGGATGGTCAAACAAGAATTCAGAAAGCTCAAACTGTCAACCAAAGGAAGAGTCATTGTTAGAAGACATGCTGGGCTTTGGTCGTCTCCTCCAAACCCATTCCACCATAGATTACTCTAGACAAACCCAGTAATTCCAGAGAGGCTTGGGAGGAATGTAGCTAAAGTTTTCCTGTGTCCCACCTGGCCTGTGGTCAGGACAAATCTCTCTCGCCTGCCAGTCCTGCAGCAGCTTGGACCCAAGTAAACACACAGAGGCTTATACTAATTAAAACCGCTCGGCCATTAGCTCAGGCTAACTAGTGACTAGCTCTTACACTTAAATTAATTCATAATTCTTATTTATGTTTAGCCACGTGACTTGGTACCTTTTCTCAGTTCTGCCTTCACATCTTGCTTCCTCTGTGTCCGGCTGGCGACTCCTGACTCGGCCTTCCTCTTCCCAGAATTCGCCTCTCTGCTTATACCGCCTATACTATACTTCCTGCCTGGCTACTGGCCAATCAGCTTTTTATTTATCAACCAAACCAGAGCAACACACATTCACAGCATACAGAAAGACATCCCCAGCAAGGAAACTTCTCCTTCTTAAGGACAAGTCACAGGTGGAAATGTCCCTTTCTCTGGATGTCATCGCATCCATATGTGACACCTACAACAGCTGCAATCACCTTGCTAGCAGCCCACTGATGAAACAATTATCAAAGAGGACAGAGGGGAAAAAGCACAAAGAATATGGGTCCCTGGTGATGTCATTAATCTGAGAAACACCCATGCATGGCATCTCTCCAACTAGAATCCTCCAATTATATGAGATAGTGATGCATCCTTTTAGTTAAGTTAGTTTCCATCAGGTTTTCTGTTAACTGCAGTGTAGACTACCTTAGTTGACAGAACAAGCCAACAGGAACTGGAACATTAAAGCCAGAGTGAACCTATAGCCAAACTCAATGTTTATCTACTGAGGGCTATTTTCAACTCACTCATGTAAGCCCTGGAGCAGCCCCCAACAGCCTACAGCCAGCTGAGTCTACAGGTGTGGAGCTCCCAGCTACAGCTGTCAGAGAGTTGAGAAGATGCAGAACCAGCCAGTCTGTTACAAGCATCCATTCAAGAGCTTCCGAGAACACAAATGTCCAGGCCAGTTGGACACTTCCCATTCCCTCTGGGGACCCTCCCTTGGCCTCATTAGACAAATCCCACAGCTGCCAGGCATAGAGCTTGACTCCAAATACAGAAGAGTGTGCTGTGGAGCCCCCTCTCAAATGCTATATCCCCTGAACAGCTGGGGCTCTGGGGCACTAGTCCCCTGGGAAAAATTCATTCCAAAATAATAGAAAGGCACATTTACAGGCATTGCAACTCAGAACCCCTACTTGTGGTAGAAAGGTCAAGTTGAGCATGATTCTAGCAGAGGTAAACAGGCTTTCTGACTTGAATCTTAAAGGCCTTCCAGGTTCTTATACTATTCGTGGCTTTATATCTTCCAGTGAAATGGGCAGTCCAAGGAACATCATGGCTGAATTCCTCACCCTTCACAGTTACACAGGATACCAAGAGTGGAACAGCTCACCAAATCCAACTCTTGAATAAGTGGGAATATAAACAAGTGAGGGGGTGCATTTGTACCCATCACTGGCATCTGAAATGGGGCTGGAGGTCAGGTCCTCTCCTTCATAGCCAATGTCGTTTCTTTCCTTGGCTTGATTACAATACTAACACAGAAGTGCTGAGAATAAGCAGCTAAATGCTTAGAAATGAATAGTGCTGCTTCACACCCATCTCTTGAAGATACAGCTCCCTTTTCACCTAACTTTTTAAACTATAAATCATGAGCCAAAGTGTTTCTACAGCATGCTTCTCAATGGCCAACAGGAACTGGTACAAGTTATGGGATGCCCTGATTTCAGAAAGAGGAAAAAGGGTATTTGCCTGTGGATACAGAACCAAGGCTGTATGTGATCCTGATACACAGGTACTGTGGGCATAGAACAAGCCAAGGGGCATCCTGGTCTCAGCCATCACACCTCCACTAAGTACAGGTTCTGGGAGACATCAGAGTCCCAGAGTTAACTCCATCCTGTTGTCTGGATTCCTGGGAGCCAGGATCACATCCTCTCTAGTTTGGAACATCCATGCATCTGGAAGCTGTAACTACATCATCCCGAATGAGAGGACACAAACCAAGCACAAACATAGTACTTTCCAGTAGGCTGCAGACTAGACTCACTGGGTGGGGTACATTTTGTTCCAGGCATCACCATACACTTCCATCAGAATCTCTGGGTAGAAGTCTAGACATCAAGATTGTCCTAGTTACATGTCTCTGTTGCTGTGATAAACACCATGACCAAAACCAACTTAGTGGGGGAAAAGGGCTTATTTGGCTTAAACTTCCACATCGCAGTCCATCACTAAGGGAAGTCAGAAAAGGAACTCAAAGCAGGAACCTACACCCCGGAACGGATGCAGAGACCATGGAGGAGTACTGTTTGCTGGTTTGCCCTTCATGACTTGCTGAGTCTGCTTTCTTATACACCCCAGGGTCACCTGCCCATGAATGATACTGTCCACAGTGGACTGGACCCTCCCATATCCAATAATCAGGAAAATACCCTATAGACATGTTCATAGGCCAATCTGATGGGGGCATTCTCTCAATTGAGATTTCCTCTTCCCAGATGATTCCAGCTTGTGTCAAGTTGACTACTAGCCAGCACCAAGACATCACACAGCATCCCATGTGCAGCTGATTGACCAAAGCAGATCTGGGCAATGTCAAGTTTTGGACCAGCCTGGGATACAGTATAAGGCTCTGTCTCAAAAAGAGTAAAAAGAAGAGAGAGGACAAGGGAAGGAGGAATATAGGACAGAAAGGAAAGAGAAAGAAGAAAAGCCTTTGATGTGGGCTTTATATGGCACACAATAGGTCTGCTGATAATTACAGGTAAGACTCAGGCTCAGACATAAACAAACAGCCTGTTAGGGAATATTATTTTAAGGTGTGTAACTTTTGTTTATGTTGCATTTGTTTAACTCTGTGAAGCCGTGTTACTGTGCCTGTCTAAAACACCTGATGGTCTAATAAAGAGCTGAACGGCCAATAGCAAGGCAGGAGAAAGGATAGGCGGGGCTGGCAGGGAGAGAGAATATAGAGAAGGAGAAACTGGGGAGGAGAGAGAGGAGATCTAGGAGCCAGAGAAGAAGGAGGACTCCAGGGGCCAGCCACCGAGCTACACAGCCAGCCATGGAGTAAGAGTAAGATTTACAGAAGAGAATGGAAAAAGTCCAGAGTCAAAAGATAGATGGGATAATTTTAAGTTAAGGAAAGCTGGCAAGAAACAAGCCAAGCGGCCAGGTGTTGGTGGCGCACGCCTTTAATCCCAGCACTCGGAAGGCAGAGCCAGGCGGATCTCTGTGAGTTTGAGGCCAGCCTGAGCTACCAAGTGAGCTCCAGGAAAGGTGCAAAGCTACACAGAGAAACCCA
>CABHPQ010156695.1:29172-72755 GCA_902168405.1 Peromyscus aztecus | reverse complement strand
TCCCACAGCCGCTCAGACCCAACCAAGTAAACACAGAGACTTATATTGCTTACAAACTGTATGGCTGTGGCAGGCTTCTTGCTAACTGTCCTTATATCTTAAATTAATCCATTTCTATAAATCTATACCTTGCCACGTGGCTCGTGGCTTACCAGCATCTTTGCATGCTGCTTGTCCTGGCGGCGGCTGGCAGTGTCTTCTTTACCTTCCTGTTCTTTCTTTTCTCCTCTCTGTTAGTCCCGCCTATACTTCCTGCCTAGCCACTGGCCAATCAGTGTTTTATTTATTGACCAATCAGAGCAACACATTTGCCATACAGAACATCCCATAGCACACTCATGTGTGAGATATATCAGTCTGACTGCTGGGTTCTTATTGATTAAAACAAAAACGTATTTTTGAAGCTTTTTTTTGTTTGTTTGTTTTTTTCTTTTAACATCCTGACTGCAGTTTCCTCTCCATTCTGTCCTCCCAGTCCTTTCCACCACCCAGCCACCCATGTCTACTTCACAATTTCCCTTCAGAAAAGGATAGGCCTCCCCCGGATATCAACCAGCCATGGCATATCAAGCTGCAGTGAGACTAGGCACTTCCTCTCCTATTAAGGCTGGATGAGACAACCTGGTAGGAGTGTGTGTGTGTGTGTGTGTGTGTGTGTGTGTGTCTGTCTGTCTGTCTGTCTGTGTCCACTGTGTGGGGATGAATGTATCTATAGATGTGCCTGCAGAGACCAGAGGTGTCAGATCCACTGAACCTGAAGTTATAAGTGAATTTGAGTAACCTGACATTGGTGCTGGGAATTGAACACAGGTCCTCTGCCAAAACATCAGGTACTCTTAAATAAGATCCATCACCCCAGCAAAGCAACCTACTCTGGAGTTTTAGTTCCCAGAACCATTCAGAGAAGAAAGAAGAAAAGACAAGCTGGGACCACAACACAAAATCCAACAATATGTTGAAGCATACTTAAAATTAATTCAGCCTCCGTAATCCACCACAATTAACCATAAGGGGAAAAAGAACAGCAAACATAGTGTACAGCATGCTATGAAATGCTATCAAAGACTTAAGTGTGAATGTGGAGGTCACAGAAGGGGCTGGGATAGAAGGAAATGCAGGGAGAACAAGATAAATAAAATAAGGGAAATAGCAGAATATTGGGAAGAATATTAAGGAGAGGGGGAAGAAGAAAAAATAAAAATAAAATAGTACAATAATGAAAACATTTATAAAGAAAATTAAATAAATGCAAAAGAAAAAAATAGTAAAGCCTCTAAAACTAAGCCAAGAGAGATAGTCCATGGGGTTCGTTTGCTGGGAATTGTGCTCGGAACAGTCTCCAGAAAGGCTTGATGGATAAGAAGGCAGCCAGCGCTTGAACAGTGTGGTAGAGTAACAGAAGGGATCTCAAAATGGCTAACAAGAGCTCTTCAGATGAAGTGTTATTTCACAGTTGTCCTGTCTTGAAGTCAGGGGCCCAGAACTTGTTATCTCCTAGTTGACCTGTCCCTGAATTTGAGATCCCTCCAGGACAAGGAAATTAAACATGGATGAGGCAGAAACTTTTCTAGTAAATATCAATTTCTGGAAAAAGTGCCAATAGAAAGCCATCTCCACGGCTGGGAGAGTCACTGAGTGCTCTCAGTGAAAGCTGGGAATGGTGAAAGGAAGGTGGACTATCTGGGCAGAAGAACATATCAGTCACAAAGTTCATCTCCAAACAATATTCTTTGGCAAAGTAATTCCCTCTTTAAAAATCCCATTTCTTAATATGTATAACCTTCAACATCTCTTGTCCAAGTTACATTTGAAGGGTCAAAAATAAAAAAATGTTGTAGGGACCAAAGTCATTATGGAATGTAATTGATAACAAAAGCTATAACCAGAAATCAAGTTTCATGATTTTTCCCCCCTTTGGACCTTTGTTGACTTTATACCTATATAGAATTTTACACTTGTTCCTGAGCTACCCAGTGAATCTTGGCAAGTGTTTCCCAGCTATATTCTGTAATAATCAAATGTTTACTTTTTCTTTCTTTCTTTCTTTCTTTTTTTTGCCAAAACTCATATTATGGTTGCTTTTTTTTCCTAATTAAAAAAACAAAATCAGAAATGAGTTTTCAAAAGCCAAGTATTGCGAAAGGATGAGATGTTATACTTACGACAAAATGTAACATCTCTTCATTTTCAGCTGAGGTAGATGCTATATCTCTTGATTCTTTTTATGAATTCTCAATTATAGAAATAATGCACATCTTCCTTTTCATTATTAACTCATTAAAGCATATGTGAATAGCTCCATGTCCTTTCAGTATTATTTTTATTCATAAAGCAACATGCTTTTCTGACATCTGTAATTTAAGTTGTATGAGTCGTTATTTTTTAAGCTTGAATAACCTGATTTCACATTTGTTTACATGAGTCAGAATCTAGCAGTGTTCCTGTTTCTGTCTGCGCTTTCACATAGCATGCCTGCTCTTCCATCATTTTTATGTTTCATGTTTTTCATCTCTCAAACAGTTACTTTTGGAAGTTTTTGTTTTTTATTTAAAGAAAATAAGACAAAATTTTTTAGTTGTCCATTATTAAATTTTGTGTGATGAATGTAATTAGTAATTCTGTGTCAGCTACTTTGATTGTTGGTCATAATCTCATCTACTTAGCTCTTAAAACTTGCCTTACTTTTGTGTTTCACAGATCCCTTGCTTTAGAAACTGAGATGGAGGAGAAGGTAGATTGCCAGGAACAATATAGGTCATTATGTATTCTAGGCACAGTGGTGAAAATCACAGACAGTGATTGGTATCCAAGGAACCCAACAAAATGTTTGAGTTTTTTGAGAATTAAACATCATCTAACTCCTGTCCTTTGGCTGTCTTCCAGGAGAAAAGAAAGAAATGTTTCCTCAGAGGCTAACAACAGCCTCTGTGATAAATGTGATTTAAATAATGTCCCATGTTCAGAACAAATAGACTGGTTAATATTAATTTGATTTATTTAGTCAATAGTTTTTTTTGTTGTTGTTGTTGTTGTTTTTGTTTTTTGAGACAGGGTTTCTCTGTGTAGTCTTGGCTGTTCTGGAACTCTTTCTGTAGACCAGGCTGGCCTCAGATTCACAGAGATCCACCTGCTTCTGCCTCCCCAGTGCTGGGATTAAAGGTGTGTGCCACCACTGCTCGACTCATCCATAGTTTTTGATACTTCTTTCACCTGGTATCAAGGAGAAAAGGATGAAGATACTCTGTTCTCGGCTCTGGACTCCATGTCTCTGCTCATCAGATTTCCCCCTCTCTGTTACTTACCCTCAGAGTTGTCCACAGCAGCACTCCCTGAAGGTAATTCCAAGATGCACAATGCCTTCTTACTGCTAAATACCATGGCCATTTTCCAGCGCTTAGTTCTCTCCAGAGCTCAGCACCTTTGCATGATGCTGATCGTTTTATTCAAACACTTTTGATATTTTTTATTTTGTTTCCAGGACAGCGGTTTCTCATTCTCTGACTGCTTTGATTCAGCCCTGTTTCTTTTATTCCCTTCGTGATTCCCAGGAGCTCTAAATATCAAGATGCACAGTTGTCGATTCCCAGAACCCCTATTACTTTGCAGATGCACATAGTTCTCTGGCGACCCATCTGTGTTTCCAGCTCTGACATTCTGTTCACATCACTAAGTGTTTCCCAGACATTTAAGGCATTGCCCTTTACATTGACAGATAAAGCAACCACTGGAGAGTTAAAATTGAGAAATGATATGCTATGGCTTACTTTTTTATTATTGATTAAATTTATTCATTTATTTTACATCCTGAATGCAGTTCTTCTCCCTCCTCTCCTCTCATCCCCACCTCTCCTCCATCCCCTCCCCCACTGACTCCCCTGTTTCTGTTCAGAAAGGGGCAGGCCTCCCTTGGCTCTGTGGCTTCCTTTTGAGCAGATTCTATTTGCTACATTAAGAGTAGACAAAGGAGCAAGAGAGGAAACAGGAAGAGCAGTTAGGAGTCTGTACCAGTCAACTAGTGGAGGTCTGATGATGACTTTGACCATAGTGGTGACATTAGAGATGGTGAGGGGGATCAGCTTCTGAATCCATTTTGAAGTTTATATGATCATGACTTGTTTTTCCCAGAGAATGGATTTTAAATGTGAGGAATTCAAGCTTCGTACCTAAGTTTCTGCCTAAACAATTAAAATTCTATTAACTAAGATAGACAACCCAGTCCATGGTTATGATGGGAATTTATAAAACTCAATTTCAATCATGATATTTGGACATTACATGCAGTATGCTTGCATTATTTATTCAATACATGAATGGCAGCTTACTTTTCGCTCTCAATGGACCATTAGTACCAGACCCAGAGCCCTGTGTGTTTTGCCTCTGCTTGCCTTAGGGTTTGTGGAATGGTACTTGTCTGATTTTTTTTTTCCTCTGGGTGCATTAAATCTTGAGAGAGATAAACTCATATATAAATGTAAGTCGGAACTTTTAAACATCTTTGAACTCAAGCTCTTGCTTCCTGCCTCTGAGAGCTGAGATTCTCCAGTGTTTTTTTTTTTTTTGTTTGTTTGTTTGTTTTGTTGTTGTTAATTAATTTTTTCCCCAGCCCAATCACATTTTCCCCTCCCTCCCTCCCTCCCCTCCTCTCACTCCATCCCTCCCCCAACCTCTGATCTCCCAGCCCATCATTCCTTTTTTCTCTTCAGAAAAGGGCAGGCCTCCCATGTATATCAGCCTGCCATGGCATATCAATTTGCAGTAAGACTAGGTATCTCCTCTCCTTTTAAGGCTGGACGAGGCAACCCAGTAAGAGGAAAGGGTCCCCAAAACCAGGTAACATGTCGGAGCAGCTCCTGCTGCCACTGTTAGGAATCCTAGAAGAAAAGCTAGCTATGTAACTGTAATAACATATGTGCAGAGGCCTAGGTCATTCCCATGCAAACTCTCTGGTTGTTGGTTTAGTCTCTGTGAGCTCCTATGAGCCCAGGTTAGTTGATTCTGGGAGGTTTTTTTTTTTTTTTGTGGTGTCCTTGGCCCCTCTGACTCCCATTATCCTTCCTCCCTGTCTTCCACAGGATCCCTTGAGGTTGACCTAATGTTTGGCTGTGGGTCTCTACATCTGTTTCCATCAGTTGCAGGGTGGAACCTCTCTGATGACAATTGGGCTAGGCAACAATCTATGAGTATAGCAGAGTATCATTAGGAATCATTTTATTGAATTTTTTATTTTTGCTAGTCATGTTTGGTTATATCCGAGGTCTCTGGGCTGCCCAGCCTCTGGGTCCTGGCCCTCCAGGCAGTATCAGGGGTGGACTACCTCTCATGGTATGGGTCTCAAGGTGGACCAGACATTTTTTGGCCACTCCCATAATTTCCCACAGCTACCTTTACCCTAGCATATCTTGTGATCAGGGCAAATTGTAGGTCAAAGGTTATGTGTCTGGGTTGGGGTCCTAATCCCTCCACTTGAAGTCTTGACTGGTTACAGGAGATAGCCAGTTTAGGTTTCATATTTCCCATTCCTAGGAGTCTTAGATATGGTCACCCTCATAGATACCTGTGTGTTTTCATTGCACTATAGTTCCAATTCATCCCAGAGATGCCCCTGATTCCAGTTGTCTCTCCCAGTACTCTCTCCCTCCATCCTCCCCCTACCTGATCCCTCCAGTTCCCATGCCCACCCTCCATCCAGACCAACTCCCCTCAGTCCACCTGTGATGTCTATTCTATTTCTCCTTCACAGTGAGATTCATGTGTCTCCCCCCACCCCTTGAACCTTTCTTCTTAGCTTCTGTGGGTCTGTGGATTATAGCATGCTTATCCTTTACTTTATGGCTAATATCCACCTATAAGTGAGTACTTAAATGTTTGTCTTTCTGGGTCTGAGTTACTTTACTCAGGGTGATCTTTTCTCATCCCATCCATTTGCCAGCAAATTTACTGATGTTATTTTTTTAAAACAGATGAGTTATACTCCATTGTATAAATGTAATACATTCTCTTTATCCATTCTTTCGTTGAAGGACATCTAGGCTGTTTTCATTTTCTGGCTATTAAAAGTAAAGATGCTATGAACATACTTGAGCAAGTGTCTTTGTGGTATGGTAGACTATCCTTGGATATATGCCCAGGCGTGGTATAGCTTGGTGTTGAGGTAGGTCAATTCCCAATTTTCTGAGGGACCGCCGTATTGATTTCCGAAGTGGCTGTACAAGTTTGTACTGTCCTTGTACTTCCATTTCCTCTGCAGCATAAGCTGTCACTTGTGCTTTTGATCTTAGCCATTCTGATAGGTGGACGATGGAATCTCAGAGTCATTTTGATTTGCATTTCCTGATGGCTAAGGATGTTGAACATTTCTTTAAGTGCTTTTTCAGCATTTGAGGTTCCTCTTTTGAGAATTCTCTGTTTGGATCTGCACCATATTTTTTTTTAATTGGATTATTTGGTTTTGTGATGTCTAGTTTCTTGAGTTCTTTATATATTTTGGAGATCAACCCTCTGTCAGATATGTGCTTGGTAGAGATCTTTTCCCATTCTATAAGCTGTTTTGTTGTTGTTATTGTTGTTTGTTTTTGCTTTTTGTCTTATTGATAATGTCCTTTGCCTTATAGAAGCTTTTCAGTTTCATAAAGTTTCATTTATTAATTGTTGATCTTAGTGTCGCCTGATTGGTGTTCTGTTCAGTAAGTTGTCCTGTGCCACATACATTTAAGACTATTTCTCACTTTCTCTTCTGTCAAGTTCAGTGTATCTGGTTTTATATTGAGGTCTTTGATCCACTTGTACTTGAGTTTTGTTCAGGGTGATAGATATGAATCTGTTTGCATTCTTGTACATGCTGACATCCAGTTAGATGAGCACCATTTTTTGAAGATGCTTTAATTTTTTCCATTGTATATTACTGGCTTCTTTATAAAAAATCATGTGTCCAAGGTATGTGGGTTTATGTCTGAGTCTTCAATTCAGTTCCGTTGATCAACCTGTGTATTTTTATGCCTAGCACTGCGGTTTCTATTACTATAGCTCTGTAGTACAGCTTGAAATCAGAGATGGTGATGCCTCCAGCAGTTCTTTTATTTTATGGGATTGTTTTAGCTATCCTGGATTTTTGTTTTTCCACATGAAGTTGAGTATTGTTCTTTCAAATTCTGTAAAGAACTGTGCTGGAAATGTGATGGGAATTGTTTGAATCTGTAGATTGCTTTCAGTAAGATGGTCACTTTTACTATTTAATTCTACCAGTCCATGAGCATGGGAGATCTTTCCATCTTCTTATATCTTCTTCGCTTTCTTTCTTCAAAGACTTGAAGTTCTTGCCATACAAGTCATATTACTTGTGGCTATTGTGAAGGTTGTTATTACCTTACCTTCTGTAAGACTGGTTTTATGATAGATATTGTTTAAATTTGAATTTGTCATAAGATATCTTGTTTTATCCATCTTTGGTGATTGGATGTTTTGCTTGGTATAGTAGTCTGGGATGACATCCATAGTCTCTTAGGGTCTGCAAGACATCTGTCCATGCCCTTCTGTCTTTTCAATTCTCCATTGACAAGTCAAGTGTGATTCTGATAGGGCTGCCTTTACTTGTTACTTGGCCTTTTTCCTTTAAAGCATTTAATACTCTTTTTTTTCTTCTGTATATTTAGTGTTTTGGTTATTATGTGTTGCAGGAACTTTTTTTCTGGCCCAAACTATTTGGTGTTCTGTAAGCTTCTTATGCTTTTATAGGCATGTTGTTCTTTAGGTTAGGAAAACTTTCTTCTGTGATTTTGGTGAATATTTCTGGGCATTTGAACTCATTCTTCTATTCCTATTATACGTATGTTTGTTCTTTTATAGTGTCCCAGATTTACCTAAAATTTTGTGTGTGGAATTTTTTTTAAATATTTTTATTTTTATCAAGTTGCCGATATTTGAGTTTTGACTTCGTAATTTTTCTTTTTTTAATAGTATTTTTATTTTATAATTAACTTAATTTCACATATCAGCCACGGATTCCCCCATCCTTCCTCCTCCCACCCCCCAGCCCTCCCCCCCAATCCACCTCCCACTCCCACCTCCTCCAAGGCAAGGTCTCCCATGGGGAGTCAGCCCAGCCTGGCAGACTCAGCCAAGGCAAGTCCAGTCCCTCCTTCCTACACCAAGGCTGAGCAAAGTGTCCCAGCATAGGCCCCAGGCTCCAAAAAACCAGCCCATGCACCAAGGGCAGATCCTGGCTCCACTGCCTGGGGGCCTCTCAAACAGTTCAAGCTAATCAACTGTCTCACTTATCCAGAGGGCCTGCTCCAGTTCCATGGGGACTCCTCTGCCATTGGTTCACAGTTCATGCCTTTCCACTGATTTGGCTATTTGTCCCTGTGTTTTTTTCCAATCATGGTCTCAGTATCTCTTGCTCATATAATCCCTCCTCTCTTTCGACAATTGGACTCCTGGAGCTCCACCTGGGGCCTGGCCGTGGATCTCTGCATCTGCTTCCATCAGTCACTGGATGAGAGTTCTGTCATGACAGTTCAGCCATCTGATCACCAGAGTAGGTCAGCTAAGGCACTCTCTCAACCATTGACAGTAGGCTATAGTGGAGGTATCTTTGTGGATTTCTGGGGACCTCTCTAGCACTCTGCTTCTAACTATTCCCATTGGGTCTTCATTTATCATGGTGAGGAATTTTTTAGATTTAACATTTTCTTTGATTGATGAATGTATTTCTTCTATCGTATCTTCAATCCCTGAGTTTCTCTCTTCCATCTTTGATGATGCTTGCATCTGTAGTTCCTGTTCACTTACTCAGATTTTCCATTTCCAGAATTTCCTTTCTTTTGTGTTTTCTTTATTGCTTCTATTTCCATTTTCAGGTCTTGAACAGTTTCCCTTACTTGTTTGTTTGCTTTTTCTTGGATTTCTTGGCATTCTTTAAGGGATTTATTGATTTCCTCCAATTTTTTTTTTTTTTTATCTTTTTCTGAATTTCTTAGAGGTTTTTTTTTTTTTCATTTCCTCTTTAAGGACTTCTATCATCCTTCAGCTGTGTTGGTACTTGTTCTTGTCTGATAGCTGGGCTCTGGTGGTTCTATATTTCCCTTACTGTTGTTACGTTGTTAATTGTGTTCTTAGGTTGGCATTTAGGCATCTTGGTTTGGGATGAGTATAGGTGTATGCATTCCTTGGTTTGCCTTTGCTGGTTGGATGTTTTGTTCCTTGGTTTTTGTTTCTTTTTTGGTCTTCTGGCCAAAGTGGCCAGTGGTTGTGTTTAATAGGGAGTCTTCAGGTCCAGTAGGCTTTCTCTCTGCTGTTCCCCCCCACCCACCGTGCTACCCCCATACATGACTTCTGGGGTTTTAGGTGCCAGTGTTGCCTTTGTGTTTCCAAGTGCCTGTGTGGTCTCTAGGGTTCCAGGTACCTGCTTGATCTCTGGAATTCCTAGTATGGCATGGCCTCAAGTACAGCAGAAGTTTTCTGCCAAAGTTGTGGGCTGGGATATGGTATCCAGGGGAACTGGTGCTATTGGGGGATATTGGGTGGGCTTTAAGGAGTGTTAGTGGGCAGTGGGCTGTGTCTTAACTTGATTCCCTGGATCAGACCTGGCCTCCATTAATGCAGAAGTGTTCTGCCTGAAGTTGTGGACTGGAATATGGAGCTCAGAGGAACAGGTGTAGTCTGGGGTTGTTGGGCAAGCTTTAGGGAATGTTAGCTTGTTAGCAGGCTGTATGGGGTATCTTACCTGGAGTCCCCAGGATCAGCCTGACCTCTGGTAAAACTGCAGAAGTTGTGGGCCAGGATCTCCAGTGTTCTGATGAAAGATGGACTTGCTCCTCATGGTGCTGCCTTCTTTTATACAGGGAAATTTTAGTTTCATATATTTTCTCATTCATTTCCCAAACTACCATCTCACCACATTCTGCCTTTTAAAAATGTGTCAGATATATTCTAATTGTGTATATCCTTTGTTTTATTTTCAGAATTATAGTTTGTATGTTTGTAACCTTAAGCTGGTCATTTTAATATTTGTTTTCTTTTTATACTTGTTAAGATTTTTATTTTATTTTATGTGTATGAATGTTGTGCCTCCATGTATGTTTGTGCACTACTTGAGTGCCTGGTGCCCTTGAAGATCCCAAGGGGGCATTAGATCTCCTGAATCTACAGTTACGAATGGTTGTGAGCCATCATGCAGGTGCTAGGAACTGAACCTAGGTCCTATGAATGGACAGCAAGGATTTTCAACCACTGGGCCACCTCTCCAGCCCCCGTTTTTTACTGTAAGGAACATAACATAAATAAAAGTATACTTTCAACCTATGTTAACAAAAATTCTACTTACATATTTTTCTTGGAATTTTATATTTAATAGTAAGTATAACTTTTCCAAATAAAAAAACATACTTAATTTTAATTCTATTTATTTTCAAGTAAACAGTAACATTTTATATTTATGAAAATGTTTAGCATCATCATGCTGCATTAATGTGAGGGGATCTGTGCTCTTGACTCATTGTCTGTTTTCATGCTATTTGAACATTCCTTATTTGTGAAATTTTATGAGTTCCTATCACAGTATCTTAAATATGTTGGAATACCAATCAGTTTGTGCTTAGAATATGAGTAAATCATGGAAGAATGCCATACTTTTGAAATACATACTTCCTCTCAGGTTCATTCTCTAATATTTTACTCAAATGATACTGTATTCAACTAATATTCATTTCCACCTTACATCTTGTATGTATAATATGCTATAGATTAGAACATAGAACAATGATTTTGAACTAATTTTTGATTTCTAGACATTTTTTCAACTTATTCTTGTGGACATGGTATACAAAATAACCCACACTCTCACAAGGGAACACAAAAACTGTTCAAGGACTTTTAGGCTCAGAGAAGTGAAGAATATTATTGATAAAGAAATTCAGGCTGTTCTAATGAATTGATGGTGTTTAGATAAGTCTCAAAGTGTTTCCAGGAGTCAGCAGCAGAATGGAAAATAAGTTATTATAAATGAGCAGACTGTGAGTAGATGGGGGGGCAAGAAAATGCTTTAGGTGTTCACAGTTGGTTTTGTTGAATGAGAAGGGGTGACACTGAATCACACAATATGGCTATGGAAATAGTGGGAACAACTGTTTTTGTGAGATAGAATTTGGATAGTATTTGGGCAGCTTTTCCTCACTTCGACAGAATGGCAGAGAAGACAACCTAAGGGAAAGGTTTATTGGGGCTTGCCAACACAGAGCTTTCAGCCTATGGTCAGTCAGCTTGTTTGTGGTGGGGCAACACTGTATAACATAATGACATGCAAGTGCAGAATGTTCACTGTCCAGTGGACAGTAAGCAGAGAAAGTCTGAGAGGAACCTCTGGGGACAGAGCATACCCTTCAGCAGTAGGCCTCGAGTTCTCTAATTTCTCTAACTTGTCCTGTCTAGTCATAGCTCATCCAGCCATGGGCTCATCAGTGGACTAAGCAGTTGATACAGTTACTGCCTTCTTTATCCAATTACCCCAGTAGAATCACCAGCTGGGAATCAAGACTTTGATCAATACTAGTGATTTTCCATATAGAAAAAAAAATCATTAATATGAGATTGCTGTGATCAGACATTTTCTTTTGGAAACATATTTCAAAGGACTTAAAACTGATTGAATCTGGGAACCAGGGCAAATATGTGATATTACTATGATATTAGGATGATATTAGGGTCTTACTCTGTAAATAATTTGGTTCCATGTCCAGAAATATGAGAATTGAAAAAATATCATTTACAAAGTAAGGTAATAGCAATTTCAGCTAAATTCAATTTAGAATGAACTATCTAGCAGACAGTAAACAAAATGGGAGAATAGAACTAGACAATCAAAATTGGTCACAGAAACAGATTACAAAAATGATTAAAGAACATCTTTGTGATCATTTGTGATTTGTGATCATTTTGTCTGATTTACCAGATTTGGTTACACCAAAACTTTAGATATAAAATTTAGATATAAATTTTTAATTTTTTATTTCAAGATTTTTTTATTTAAAACAAAAGTATTATCTCTTAAACTTTTTATGTTTAATAAATACATGCAGAGACATTATTTTATATTATGTTTCTAAAATAGATATATTTTTGTGCCACTGCAAATTGTTCATGTTAAAAGTCTAATGCCTTATCAAACAAATAGAAAGAAAAGATCTGTTGCCTCCAGTTTATCAAAGTAAGGGTGCAGACCTATTACTGAAGCCCAAACTGACAATTCTAGCACTTTTTTATCCTCTTATTCTTAATTTTAGATAATACATATTTGCTATTTATGTTAAGATCAACATGAGCCAAGCTTTCATCTTTGTATCTAGGTGACTTTGTGATGCAATCTTTACACTTAAACTTTTACTTAAACTCTTGAATTATTTTGAAATTTTCATTATAGTAGAAGTATTTAATATGTTTTTTTAAAGGTGTGTATGAAGTTACTCAGTATTCTCACTGTCTCTTTTAAATTTTACTACCAAGGATTTTATATTATTAATCACACTGTCTCTTTTAAATTTTACTACCAAGGATTTTATATTATTAATCACTTGGTATATATCTTCCTGAACATTTTATATATGTCAATAATTAATGTGAACTTTTTTATTTTATTATGAATCTAACCACAAATAATTTTCTGAAACATTGTAATGGGAATTTTATTAAGCATATTGCCTTATTAGTTTTCTAGGAAAAATATCCTTGTCAGTTCTTCATTATTTCTTCCCCTTGAGACTTTTAAAAAAACAATTTTATGAATCCATGAGAAGTCATTTAAAAATGAGCATACCTCTTCAGGCAATATTAATGACTCTGCATGCTATTTATGAAAAGATAGTGGAATATAATTAAATGATCTTCATTAATTTTGTCATAACACACATGTAGCTCTTCTATACATCATTCTTTCAAATATGGGCAAAATGCTCAGGTGTAAGTTGGATTGACCTCTATTTTTTTTTATTTGAACTTGAAGGGATTTGAGTGGCCTATAAGACATTATTCATAAAAATTTGATAGAACTGCTACCACATTTTATCAGTTCAAGACAAAATCTACATCTGAAATTGCCAGCATTTGAGAAAAATAGGTTTATAGTGTCTTCTGAACCCTAATATTAAGCATCATGTGTAAATACCTTCTATAGTGTCTCCAATGAAAGAAGAGAAGACAAATATGAATATTTAGATGATATGTATATTCGTTTATAATTTGTAGCCGGAGTTTTCTCCAGTCCTGCCTGGGCCTGCAGCCGCTCAGACCAAAAAAAAAAAAAAAAACCACACACACACACAGAGAGACTTATATTACTTATAAACTGTACGGCTGTGGCAGGCTTCTTGCTATCTAGTTCTTATATCTTAAATTAACCCATTTCTATTAATCTATAAGTTGCCACATAGCTAGTGGCTTACCAGTACTTTTACGTCTCTCTTCCTCTGTGTCTGGCTGACGACTCCTGACTCAGCCTTCCTGTTCCCAGAATTCTCTTCTCTGCTTGTCCTGCCTATACTTCCTGCCTGGCTACTGGCCAATCAGCATTTTATTTATTAACCAATCAGAGCAACACATTCACAGCATACAGAGTGATATCCACAGCAATAATTCATTGTGAGATTATTGCAATATGGATGTAAACTTGGCAATCCAGGAGCAATCTATTTTTTGCCTCTCACTGTACTCTCTCCTTGGCTTGCATTATCTTTTCATTACCTGAGCTCTCATTTACTGTGGAGGCCCACAAAGGTTTCCTAGTGAGATATGAGCTTGCTTTACTCAGCAGGGCTACATTAGAGGATTGCTTGACCACATGTGTGGTTACCAGGTAATTGGAAGGATCTGTACTTGGCTGTGCTATGGGGAGGTCTTTTGCTCCACCCCTTGGCGTTCCTATAAAATGCCCATTAGAAGAAAATATAGGGCCTGGTGGATATTGATCCAGGCCCTCCTGAGCCTATCCTGTGTTTCTGTTTCTCTCCCCTCTATCTTTCTACCTAATATCTCTTATCCCTCTCTCCTCAAGAGTACCCTGGGGAAAATGTAGGGGCAGGTTCCCCCACAATTTACAATGGGGGAAACAGCAAGTGTGCTTAGATGATCAGAATATCAGCTTCCGGTGTTGGGAAAATAGGCTTAGTGGGTAAAGTGCTTACAGCACAAACATGTAGATGCAAGTTTCATCCTTAGCACTTGTAAGAGGTAAAAGCCATGACACTCTGTTGCCCTAGCCTTGGGGAGTAAATAGAGACAGGAAGACCCTGGGGACTTTCTGGCCACTTGGCCTAGACAATTGATGACCTGCAGTTCAGTGGTAATACACTGTCTAAAAAAAATAAAGTGGAGAGTGACAGAAAAAAGGCCAGATACCATCATCTAGGCTACATGTGGGCAATTGCACTCTCATTTCACACACATGCACACACACACATGCACACACACACACAGTCACACACACACATACACACACACAGTCACAATGGTATCTTGTAACATTATTGGGACTCTTGTTTTATATAAGCTCCATCTTTTATTATTCAGTCTTCTGTGTTATGAAGTTAAAGTTGTGGGTTATTTATAAAGACAGTGTCTTATTTTTAAATTTACTAATGAAAACTAGATTTCTATCAGAGTTGTTCATAACTAGAATGTAGATAGAGTAAATTCAGAATCACAGTTATAAACGTGATGCATAAATTCATAAATACAAGATTTAGTATAATAATGGCTAAATAGTATTTTCAGTGTTTAAAATCAGTTGATATCGCATGTTCTTGGTAGCAACAATGATACTGCCAGAAAAATCAGTTTTAAAGTATCAGTTTGGAAATTCCATGTCATATCCTTATCTTCCTTATTGAACTTCACAGACTATTCTTTCTCCATTTTTTTTGGAGGGGGGGCTGGGAATGAGTTTTTTAACTTTATAATATAATTACATCAATTTTTGCTTCCCTTTCCTTTCACCCATCAATTCTTTCCACATACCCCCAACCTTGTTCTCTTCAAATTCATGGCCTCTTTTTCTTTAATTGTTCCTACGTGTGGTGTGTGTGTTTCCTAAATAGATCAATATAACCTTACAATGTGATAACCTTCTCAGTCCATATAATGTGACTTGTGTGTATGTTTCCAGGGATACCTATTTGGTATTATCTGCTCTTCCCTGGGGTTTCTCCCACTCTCAACATTCCTTCCTTAGTTGCCTATAGTTCTTCGTCTACAGCATGGCTTCTGTGTCTAAGGGACAGATATCATTGCTGAAGAGAGGGTAGAAAAATTGTAAGAGCCAGAGAAACAGGGAACTGGTGTAAGATTGTGTCACTTAGAAATGTCAGAGAAGCTACACCATGAACTCTTACCAACATGCCTGCTTAAACATGACTAAACAAGGATGATACCAGTAGACATGTTAACACAGAGGGGGGACACCTAGAGATTCTTAAATGACCAGCATGAATTCATTGGTGCAGTTTGCTCCGAGGTCCTGAAGTTGTGTTGAATAACCCAGTCTCCAGTCTTGTGCTCTTTACAGCTATTGCTATTTTTCCCTTCCTCTGGGCCTTAACTCTTCTACCGATTCCCCCTTGCTTCATATTGTACCCAGATTCTCATAATCTTTAGAGTGTAGCTTTTAACTACCTACTCATTTGATTTTTATGTGATCTCTTCTTTTCCATATCTTTGCTTTAATGAAGATACTGTGTTGGCATGTTTAAAACCTAAGTCTAAGAGGCCCAGTCTAAATTCTGTCTTGTATTTTTGTTTTTTGTGTTTTTATTCTTCTCTCATACATTACATCTGTACCACAGTTTTTTTCCATCCTTCCATTCCTCCCTCCCCACCTACCCCCACCCGGATCTACTTTTTATAGTTTACTTGCTTGGTTTCTGTGTTTATGAAAGACACTCTTCAAAGTTATTATGATAGTAAATAGATACAATTGTTAGCACAGTACTTGATTCAAGCTGAGCGGTCACTAGCAGATAACCTTCATCTATCATCATTATGCTATATTTCATTTTCATGGCATTTAACAGGTATGTGTCCTTCATATGTGAGTCTCTGCAACAGGACATTAGTCAACAGTCCTAAAACAATTGGAGAGTCATTAGGATAATACTTATTTCTGAGTTTCACAAAGTTTGCAGCCTACCTCCTGTGATAACTTCAGGCTGCTTAACAACACCAAATGGATTGGAAAAAAAAATATCCAATATTGAAAAATATTAAGTTTGGGGATTGTTTAATAAGCAGTTCGCAATCTGGAAAATGAGGGAAGTATTTTCTCATCACCAGCTGACATGAATTCTCTCTTTGACTGCTTGGGTGATTTTTAGGTTATCTTAATATAGGACCACAGAATAATCTTTTTTACTTCCATTTTGAAACTCATTTGGCTATAGTTGTCATGCAGAAATTTTTCCTAAGAATTAAAAGTCGAAATGTATTAAATGTATTTTGATCAGTATCATATTGGACATAGAAAATTCACACCTTATTTAGAATTTTTCACTCTTTGGTTTAGCACAATGCAAAATATATAATATCTATGAACAAGACACACAAAGATCATTATTCTTCAGTTCTTAATTCTTCCTTGTGGCTCCTATATTTTATCTCATAAGATATTTTAAGCCTGGCGGTGGTGGCACACGCCTTTAATCCCAGCACTCGGGAGGCAGAGGCAGGCGGATCTCTGTGAGTTCGAGGCCAGCCTGGTCTCCCAAGCGAGTTCAAGGAAAGGTGCAAAGCTATACAGAGAAACCCTGTCTCGAAAAACCAAAAAAAAAAAAAAAAGATATTTTAACATGATTAATAGTTACATACCATATACTATTAAATTTTTTGTGTATTTTTCTATTTTGTATGTTATTTATGGGTCTTCAGAGAAATTCAGATGCCCTAATGATCAGATAGTGTTGCTTTTTCTGTCATATAAATTTTATCCTGTTCTTTCCCATTATCTGTTAATCTGAGGGCTTGTTATCACAATAAAAGTTTGGATCAGATCATATACTTCTAAAATATAACAGTTAATCTGAATTGATTCCAGTATTTTTTTTTTCAGTGTCCTACTGAAACCAAAGCAACATTTGGTGTCCACTTTAAAGTAGTAGGAGACTGGACAGGTATGTACCACTTAGAAGCTTTAAATGCCTTGAAAAAAATGGAGCATAGCAAAATGTATCAACAAAAGAATATTTGAATGTACGGAAAGTTGCATAGATATTGAGCAGTTTAATTGTCTTTTTTTGCTTATTTAGTTTTAATGCCTATATTATTTTCTTATAAGATTTATTTCTGGAATCAGAATAATATGAATATCAGTAATTATAAATAATACATTATTTATGGGGTTTCCTACTGGCCATAGTAGAAATGCTAAAATATTTTTCTTCAAATCATGACTAAAAATTCATGGTGGGTATAACCCTCAAAATAATCAACATTTAGGCAGAAAATGGGTTGAAAAGGTATAGGTGCTTGCTGTCAAGCTTGAGGACCCAAGTTTGAGATTTAGAAATCACTTGTTAGAAGGAAAGAATCTGCTTCCTCAAGTTGCCTCTAAACTTCATACACATGTCATAACACATGTACAAACACAACAGAAATGTAAAATTTTAAATAAGCACTTTGGGTTGAGAACAAACAACTCTCAATTTTGAATAACCTTTCTGAATCTCTCTAACTCCATAACATTTTTAGAAAAGAAGTTACTTTTAGTATCAGGTCTTTTTGTTATAATTTAGACATCTATTTAATAAGTGCATTTATTACTTGAGAGTTGCATTATATTGAGTTCAAAACAGATAAATTCAGTGTTATTTGGTATTATATTACATTGATCCAACACAGTGGCTGACAAATGCCTGCTTTGGAAATAGTGGCATTTGATTGTTTAAAGTACTGTCAAAAAAGGGAAAGAACAAAAATATAATTTAATTCACAGGCTAAGGAAAAGCTTCATGACAGTTTGTTGCTAGCTATTGTGTCTGAGTTTTTTTTTCTCAGTTATTTTTGATCACTGGTAGCTCATTAAAATAAATAATTGCTTCAATATTTATTTTAATTACCTCCATTGGGAGCATACATTATTGCCAATTTTGCCCTCCTTTTTAAAATGTGCTGTAACATTGAGAGCGATGCAAGATCATTCTATTCAGAGAGTTAAGTTCAGCCTAAAGTAAGACATTTCTCACATAATGGAGCGAAGCATGCATGTAGAGAAGCCCTAAATAATTCTGTCACTCATTGAAACAATATTTCAAAAGGAGATTTAGCTGCCAGGAAACAGCAGAGTTACAATTATTGAAGGAAAAATGAGAACATTGTCCTGAGATCAGAAAATCCCTGAGTTTTCTGGCAAAATTAAAATTATGAACAGAGCACTATGTATAGAAGTGACAAAGAGCATAAGATAAGAATTTGAACATCGGAAGTGATATGGCTTACTTATTAGTGTGTATGTGTATTACAGTGTGTGCTTGTGTGTGTGTGTGCACCACAGCTGTGTGTAAGCCATAGTGTACATGTGGAAGTCACAGGGTAACTAGTGGGAGAAAGTTCTTTCCTTCCAAAATAGGTTAGAATTGGAGTCACTAGGTTTGAGCTGCAATCACTTTTACCTGCCGAGCCGTCTCTCCAGTTCCCTGTTGTGGATTTCTAGCAATGACTTTGCTTTGATGAAATATGCTTTACCATGGGCAGTAAACAGGAAATGAAGAAAAGATTTAGGTCTGTTTCATACTGATCTTTCCAAGAGAAACCATATATATGGTTATATATATATAAAATATACACACACAATGTATATGATGTAAGTGAAACAACTACATAGCAGGAGAGGAAGAGACACCAGTTTCATACTTGTTTGCATTTTCATTAGGAATTGCATCTCCTGGTTGCATGAATCACCCATTAAATTTAGAGGAGTCATAAAACCTCGAGTGTGCAATATATTTTTTCCCCTTGCAATGATGATGTTAAAGATAGTCAAAGGAATTGAATTAGTATTGTTGTTTCTCTTCTATAGTTTATCGTATTTCTGTTTCAAATGTATGATCCTAGACTACTATCTTGATTATAAGTCTGACTAAAATTATCATATCTATACTAGATATGATTATTGTAGAATAATTTCAGTATCAGCATTTTACTCTTTTGTTTTAGTGGTTTGAATAGTAGATTTTTTAAAAGATTTTTGAGTTTCCACAACAAAAGTGTTATATACACAGTGTCCACACATAATTAGTCTAAATTTTTCCTGTGAACAAATTCAATAACCAATGGGTAGGTAGTCATAGATAGACCTTAAATAGAGTGCCTATTACATGATTCACATAATGACTTTTTATTGATTCTTGATTACAAAATTTTCATATTGTCCATTATAGTTTGCAATAATCATTAGATATGGGTTGGTTAACTTCTAGAGTCTAAAGTGAGAATTAAGGACAATGGAACACTGTGGATTTGCTTTGATAACATAAAACCACATTAACCACACTACACGAACTGTTAAATGCAATTTTAATTACAAACATCCACGAAAGAGTTGATGTTGTATCATCTCTCTGTGTCTATGTCACTCTAAAGCAGGTATGCTTCAGGTTCCACCCTGCTGATTTTTCGTGAAAAGTCCAAGATAGGACATGTGCTGTGTGTGTTAAGTACTTTCTTAAATTTGTAGTTCACCTTCTAAGTTAGATATAACCACACTAAATTGTATTAATCTATGGTGACAACATATTTAGGAAAAATATATAATTCACCACATAGTAGAAATGACTTTGAATGCCCAGTTTGCTTTTAATTCAAGTAGTTTTAATAATTTTACAGAATTGTGGTATCATAAACAGCTTTTTTATTTGCTTGTATTTCCTTTTAAGTTTCATACATTGTATACAATGAATTGTAGTTGTTTTCTTCCTTATTGCTCTTTCATCCCCATCTCCCCCATGAAACATTTCTTTCTGACAACCCATCTTCCTACATTAAAATCTTTTTGTGTGTGACTCAATGAATCTAATTCCAGTTGTTTGTAGGAGCATGATGGGGGGCTTATTAGACCATGAGCAAGTCATCAGTGGGCTCACCACTGAAGAAAATTATATTACCTTTCCTAGTACCCATTAACTGCTAATAGATCCTCAGGGAATGTTGGGGCTTTTTAGTTACTGCAAAATTATAAATAAACCTGAGTACTATCATTAAATCCCCAATGTAAAGGTTATGCAAAGGAGAGAGGTAAAATAAATTGCAGACTGAATCGTTTGGACATCAAAAGTCATATCTGGGTGTATGAAGTGTCAGGTGTTTATTTATGTGCATACAATGTAAAAATGAATAAGTTTACAGTAAAAATTGTCATCTGCTACATCTAGAAAGGAATGACTGGGAGAATATTTTCTATGATTGGTGTTGCTATGACCATTGAATTCCAGTGATTAGTCATCAATAGAAGATAGTTTTTAAACAGTTGGTTATTGTGGCTAATAATCAAATATGTATCAAACATCTACTCTAGGACATAGAAGGATGAGCTTTGAGTCTCACAGCCAGGTCAAAGATACAGTTTTCAAGTCTGTCTGAATGATTATTCACATGGTCCTAATAGGTTCTATCTAGAGGTTATCAGGAGGTACTTTTTTTTTAAAGGACTGAGTTTAGGTGGAAAGAAAAATTGGCTGAGAATCCCAAGCTTTAAAGGAAAATGATAAAAACTCTTTGTGGCATAGACCTATAACATAATGTCTGTGGTTCTTTGATGGTTCCTTCTTATGGTTCTCCTGCCATGTAGTTGATGAATTCTGTTAACCTCAGTTACATCTTTTGCCCATCAGCTACTGCGGTGGTTGCCAATTGAGCTTGCCAGGATGCATCAAAAAAAGAAAAAAATCACTGCATATGGCAGCTGTAGCCTTACAATATGTGTATGTTAAATAACAGAACTTGATACAGAATTGAAGTTGTGGTAGTTGTACATCTCTGTCAGAGTTCTTGGGTTATTAGGTACATTGCTGGGGAATAGGGATATCTTGGTCGCAATCTTGCTTTCTGAGCAGGAGCATTTAACAGTATACTTTAATTATTCAGTTAGCCAAGTTGTAGTCGCATGTGGCACCATCTGGCTTGTTCCATTTCCTTAATATAGGTGAAGTGATTCAGTGTAACTCTGTTGTTTTAATTTTGCATTTATCTATTATTTATTTTATAGTTTATTTCATGTGTCTATATGTGTTGGTCCATGTGCCACGGAGTGTGTGTGAAGGTCAGAGGCCAATTTGCAAGTGTCATTTCTTCCCTCCTACCATGCAGGTTGCAGGTTACCAGACTTGAGGGCAAGCTGCTGTGTACATTACGCCATCTTGCCACCATGCTTTAATTTTCTTTCTTTCTTTTGTAATACTTACTTTGTTTATTTTTACTTTTTTTTTTATAGAATTTCATGCATGAATACTGTATTTACATCATTTCTACCCCACAATCTCTCCCTCCAACTCCTCCTTGGTCTTTCCTGATTATCACATTTATGACCATTTCTTCTTTAAGTATTACAATTACATACACACATACACACACATATATGTGTGTGTAGGTATTCATGTATAGAGGTATGTGCATATGTCTACATATGTATCTGTCTATGTGTATGTCTACACATTCATGTATATATATATATATATATATATATATATATAGGGTGGGCCCCTTGAGATTGGATAACCTATGAGGAGCTTGTCTTTGGAGAAGACTGAGCATAAACATTTAAGTTTTGAGGTTAAGGGAAACAAATGCAATTCAAGGGACTTATGTGTTCTTTCATAATGAGGCACATCTTTTGAGTTAGTTCTGGACATGACTTAGGACAGTATGCCTTCAGTTTACAAAGTAGCTATAATCCTAGAAATTTAATTTGCAAATTAAAGTATTTCAAAACTTTTCAGTTTTTATAATTATAAATGAGTTTTCAACTTACTATGAATGTTCAGCAAATTCTAAGTATTCTGTAAGGTAACCAGTTATTGCTTGACAATATTTTCCACAACATTGCTGAATAACCAATGTTCCTGATCCCTTCCTTTCAATTTTAGTAAATTCTGATAACCATTTTGAGAAAAAAAGGATTGTTTTAATTATTACTCATAACTTCTCCTAAGAAGTGGCACTGTCTTACCTCTTAAAGAGTTTATATAGTTCAAGAAGAACTGTGCTGGAGAACTAAACTCTGAGACATTCCAACATGGTATGTTCATCAGTGGTGACTAGCCAGTAGATTAGAAAAGAATAAAGAGCATTTGATTTGCAGACCACAGCTGCATGCTTCAAAACAGGGTTGATAAGTTGTAACAAATGCTTCTAAGAAATCAGGTAAAATGAAGATTGAACTAGTAACTTCAGAAGGCATGGTTGACAGAGTGCTTGGAATAAAAACCGCATTGAAGTAGCTTCATGAGGCAATAATTTCAAAAGCAAGTGGACATCCTGTGGTATGCTGGCATTACCTCAGATCAGCTGAAGTTAGGGGACCCCTCTTCTCATTTGTGTAGTCAATGAAATCAAGTAGTGTAGCTTCCCCTCATTCACAGTGGGGAGGTTTATTCCACAGAAATGAACACGTGTCATCACAGTGCGATGAAGCTTTCCCCAGAATTCACATGCTGAAACTTAATTGCCTGTGTGATCATTGGTGGGCCTTTAAAAGAGATGCTCTTGTTGTGAGGGCTGGGGGTAGTTAAAGTTTACCCCTTTCTGATCTTGATTCATGTCATGGCACAATAGCAAGATACCATCATTGGAACGGACCAAGCACCAAACCTGGCACCTTAATGTTCAAATTCCTGTAAGATATAAGTTTATTTTGTTAATGAATTAATCAATATGAGAGATATTGTATACATATCTAAGAGTATATACATTCCTTATTTTTAGGCATATATCTTGAAAAATTGCCCGAACACTACAGTGCATGTTAAGAATTCTTATTTTAGGTCAAGTTAAGAAGTCTTAGCAGCTGATGGGATGCTGTAAGGATAAGGCATCTAGAGACATATTAATATGTTGTATAGCTGCTGAAATAATTGTAACATATTTATACATTTCTGGGAGTGATGTGGATAACCAGAACGAAGTATAGAGGGCAAGATTTATACTGCTAGAGAGAAAGAAATGTACAGTTATACAATCAAAGTCCACAAGTGCTTCACAAGAGACTTGATCCAATGCGTTCATGGCAGACTTGAACTTCATTAAAGCAACATGAAGACCTCTCTCTTTATAAAAGGAGGAAGGCAGAGAAGATGGTTAGAGAGTACAACTAGAAGTCAGTTAGTAGATACAGATGAAATAAATAGAATTTTTGTTTTGGTTCTTTCTGCTTCTAATGGAAATAAATTGTAGGATTAGCACTGAGAATGAGGATGGGGAAGGTGTGCAATAATGTGGAGGAGAAGGAAGATACAGTGGATCATTTGGAATATGAAATTGATAAGTGTATCCTGGTGGCTCCTCTGAATTGTGCCAAGTAGTCTTCTGAGATGTGTGTTGCTAAATTGAAATAAGGTAATTCAGAATAATTGTTATTTCTTTTTCAGTTAAGGTTCACTGTTGCAAATTAGAAATTAAGCAGGTGGTAAATTTGATTTTGACATCAATCCACTTCTGAAAAAATGTATTATATCTGCCGCTTTGAATTCATTCTTTATTTATAGTCTGGAAACCACAAAACATCAGTCAAGTTAAGACTCTTTTCTTACTTGAAACTCTGTAGTAACTCCTTGTTGCTTCTAGGGTGAGGGCAAGATTATCGCTACCATGTCCGAGACTGACCTTATCTTGGTGTTCATTTGCTGTGAGAGGACACCATAATCACGGCAACCTATAAAAGAAAGCCTTTAACTGGGTGCTTGCTTTTCAGTTTCAGAGAATTAGTCATGACCATCATGCTGAGAGGCAGACAGGCATGACAGTAGAGCAGTAGCTGAGAGCTTTACATTCTGATTGGTAGACATCAGCCGGAGAGTAACACAGACGGGGCCTGGCATGAGTTTTCCAAACTCAAAGGCCACTCCCACTGACACACCTCCTGCAACAAGACTGCAGCTCTTCCAACAAGGCTGTTCCTCCTAATTTTCTAAATAATTCATTAACTAGGGACTAAGCATGCAAATATATGAGCCTGTGAGAGTCATTTTCATTCAAACAACTACAGACCTTCAAGTTCTGGCCTCTTTACCCTCTTTTCAGTCTGATTAACTTATGCCCACTAACAATATTGCTTTTCTTCCTTTCATTTCTCTTATTCTTTCCTGTGATGAGAAATACACACACACACACACACACACACACACACACACACACACACGCACGCACGCACGCATGCACGCACACGCACGCGCACACACACACACACAATTTAATCTCATGTTCTAAGAAGGAAGTGATCTAAAACAATGAGACTAAATTGCTGGCTAGCTTTATAAAAATTACGTTTTTGGAAGGGAAGTTAGATGAGGTGGTCGAGATTGCTGTAAACTACTATGTAACTTAAAGGAATAAACAAAGAGAACCAGTGCATGAAAAGAAGTTTGTATTAATGGACCCTATTTCAGAATTCTTCCTGTTTCCAAATTTCCCTCAAATCCTGCAAGTGTTTGAATGTGTATTAGTCTGGCCTATGATTAGCAATGGGAGATGAGAAGGGAATACAGTGCAATTACATGTGTGTATTGAAGGATGCTATCTAGGTCAGGAAGAGATGCACTAAGAATTGCATGATTTGTATTATGAAACACTGTTTCCAGTCTCAGGAGTCTGTGTAAAATTATCGAGAAGATTGATTAGTACATTTAATGAAACATCAGACATCTTATCTGTTAATATAATATGATAAACCATTCAGTAAATAGGAGATGGGCCTAAACTTCATATTTTCTACTCTCAGAAACCACAATTTTTTTGTTTCCGGAAAATGAGAAGGATGCTATATGTGGGTGTATGTGCTCGCGTGCACACACACACACACACACACACACACACACACTAATGCCTATTTCCAGGAAAGAGGATAAATTACTTTCCTCTTGTTTTCTCAGTTTATGAATGTGAAATTGTGCTGTCTTTTCTCTTTTTATATACACAACATCTAATTTATAACAGCATAAAGTGTAAAGACAGCCCTGTTAATGCTCACAAAGTTTATCCTAACACATTCATTTTTCAAAAGTGAAAACAAAGTTTTCTTTTGTTTTATTTGCTGAATGAATGTTATTTTTATTCTTGAAAATAAACAATTTCTGGACTAGAGGCAGTGCTATTATACTAAAGCAGTTTGTATAGATTATTGCAATTTTTCATTTATTTTATTTTCAAGAGAAGTTTATATATTGTATCTTTTAGTATTTTCTACTTGATTTTATATAACATAAAGGAATGAAAGGAAGAATAATGAAGTCTTATCTTAATAACAGCATTTCTTAATCAGTGTCAAAACTGTGTCCATAAATACTGAATGTCTAATGAGGTGCATATTGCTTTACCAAGTCATTCTAGAGTTAGTGTTCAAAACATCTTGAAGGGAGGAAAAAAGGCAAATGATTTGTACTCTTACTAAAATCATGGTATGCATTTTGAGTACTCATTTTCTTATATGAAAGCATAATAACAGAACTCTCATTCGCTAAAGAAATTGCAATTTTTAAATCAAAGTTATTTAGTTATAAATATATTCATATGTAATATATTTAATATATAAGATATACATACACACACATGGACCAACAATTAATGGAAAAGAGGCCAAGAATTGAAAAAGAACAAGGAGGGGCATTTGGTAAGGTTTGAAGGGAGGAAAAGGAAGCAGAAAATTATGTGATTATGATCTCAAAAAGTAACATACAGAAATTTAAAATATTAAAAAAAACAAAATTAAAACAAGATTGACTGTAGTAATGCAGATAAGAGATTTAAGGTTGCAAATATAAACAGTCATGCTCTTGATTTCATTTAAACTGAAGGAGGGCTGGGCAAGGTGGCTCAGCAGTTAAGAGCACTTGTGTCTTTCAGAGGATCTGGGTTTGAGTCCCAGCACCCACATGGCAGCTCACAACCATCTGTAACTCCTGTTCTAATAGATCAAACACCCTTTCCAGACTTGCACAGGCAATTGGCACTCAGGTAGTGTACAGATATACATGCAGGGAAAGCACACATACACTTAAAAAATAATAATTAAAAAAATTAAAGGACAGGAACAATCTTCTGTGGATTTAAAACATAATATGTTTGGTCTTCATAGACCTTTGGATAAACATAGAAATCTTTGCTGTATGTCACCAGCATATAAAAGGCTGAACAAACTAAAAAAAAAAAAAAAAAAGAAAAGAAAACAAAAATTCTTCTGTACTAGTTTAAAAGACATATGTACTAGTCCAGGTCTTCTCTCTCATGTAGATCTGGATAATAGGACACAAGGAGTATCTGACACAGGTACTCATCAGCAAACCTCATGGTCCCAGCGTCCCAGCGTCTGTGTAGAAAAATATGGACTGTTATTGGCAAACAGCTAGAGACTCCATGTGGACAAAGCTGAGCCACAACCACTCTCTGATGGGCCCATGCTTTTGTGAATTTATTGTCTGTGAGACTTAGAAGGTCTTGATAACAAAAAAATTAAGAGAAAAATCTTGGACTTTTGGCAAGGGCTAGGAAAACTGAATTACTTTAAAAGGGATTGAGCATTGTTCTCCTCAGTAACCTGCCTTCAGGAGAAACTATTTACCAGTGACTTGCCTGATGGGAACCTACTGAACATGACTTCCTGGAGAAACAGGAAATTCAGCACTCCAGCCTCTTCCAGTTGTCTGTCCTTCTCAAGCTAAGAGGACAGGAAAGAAACACGGTTTAACTTCACAATGTCCAAGCACAAACTCACTGGACCTCTAAAACTGAACCAAGGCCTATATTCTTCCTTATCCCGTTCTTACACCTGTCTTACTAAAGAGCTATGGACTGCAGCTGATTCCACCCAGTGCATAAAAGTCTGATTTTATACAGACTTATATAAAGCAAACAACAGAGAGTTATAAAATAGACAGCTGGGCAGTGGTGGCACACACCTTTAATCTCAGCACTCGGGAAGCAGATCCAGGCAGATCACTGTGAGTTTGAGGCCAGCCTGGTCTACAGAACAAGATCCAGGACAGGCACCAAAATTACGCAGAGAAACCCTGTCTCAAAAAAACAAACAAACAAACAAACAAATAAATAAATAAATAAATAAATAAATAAATAAATGGCAAAGCTGATTTCCAAACTAGATTTATATCAGCAGTAATGTTTGAATTACCTGATTAGGAATTGCTAAAAACAGAATAATATGCTAAGATCTTTAACAGAAAATGTAGACCCCTTGCCAAAGCAGATACATAATTTCTATGGTCAGAGTGAAACATAAAAAAGAAGCGAGGAGAAATAATAAATGCATGCTTATTAGACAATGATCTTGTGTTAATGGGGCTGGGTAGTTGGTTCATATTCAGAGGTCTTGGGAGAGGGGAGCTGCAGACACACGCAAGAGATCTTTTGCCTTTTTGCAAAACATTTTAATGCTAAACCAAAGAAACTGGACTTCATTTTCTGTCCTAGGGCAGGTGAAGAATCTCTACCTGACTGCCTATGCTCATTGTGTATAATCTCTTACCATCAACTGTGGGCTCCGCAATGTCAGTGAAAATATTTTTACTGTTCTGCATGATCAGTCAAGGCCTTTTCAAAGAGTGAACCTCCGAGTTGGCCCTTAAATCTTGAGCAGAATTTGATTAAAGACCAGTAGTGAAAGAAGAAAAGAGGTCCTGGCAGGAGGAAAGCAGATGATGGAGGACATCAGGGGTTTAAGGAAAACTGTGTAGTCTGTTGAAACAGCATTATTTACTTGCTTCTCTTCCCTGGCACACATGTTCTATAGGCCTTGTCTTTGGCCAGTATGTCCTCTTTTTAAGAACACAGAAGACTCACTGCTGGGTTGGTTTTTGATAGATTGCAAAAGACCATGTGCTTCATGGTATTAATTTTCATAGCCCAAGTTTTAGGTGAGCACACTTTAAAAACACACATACAAAATAAACCCCTTGCATTTTCTTTTGAGTCCTGAACAAAATTGCCTATTCCTTTTTGAATATGAGCGTAGGTGGTATTAGAGTTTGTGCTGAAAGCAAAAACTGAATTAGTATCAAGCTGAGCCTTGATCATTTTGAGGTGTTTCTTTTGTTCAGTGCAAACACTGTTTAAAAATGCATTTTCTGTGACAATTGTTAAGTATAGCATTTTCCGTAAAAGGCGGATTGTGTTGAAGAAAACTTAGTAGCAATAATGTGCTTATCCAAGAGTGCCTCTCATACTTGCTTTCGCTTTTCTTGAACCCGTGGTTTCTTTCTTTCCCTTGTCAATGTTTTTGTTGTTATAGCATAGCGTCCACAGCAATAAAAGAGAATTTATATTTTAGGAGAAATCCAGTTATAGACAGTGAATCATTGATGTGCTTAGAGGCCAAGCAGTCTGTTTGTATTTCCAAAAGCTGACTTCACTTTTTAAAATTGTATGTTTAACAAATAGGAAGCAGAATAATGGGCCTCAGGGGAATAGAATTTTATCGCTGCTTCCCTTAAAAGTAAAAGGACCCATTGAAAGTAGTTTTCCTTCTAACACTGCATTGTCTCCATTCAGACATGGAGTGCTTAAATGTAGCAGGTGTCGAGCCATGCATATGGTGTGTGTGGTTTACTTTCACTGTGTAAGCCTTAGACAAGAAAGAACAGGGAGGGAGGGAGGACAAGTGAGCAGAGTGTTTTGTCTCGAAAGAACACTGTGGAAACCAGCAAACCAAAAAATACAGGATGGGAGTTTTATTTTTATTTGCTTCTGTTTGGTTTTTGTCTCTACCTCTTGCTGGCCCGCTGACCTGTGGGTTGTCAGGTCCTGTCTGATGTTTAGTTTCCTTCCCTACAACACACAAAAATGAAGAAATTGTTTCTGATCATTTCTTGGCTCATTATTGATGGCAAACTTTAAATCTTTTCAGAGATGTAAAGTCTAGAATAAGGATCTTGATGCTCTATGAAGTAGCAATAAAGGTAGATACATTTTCATATAGTCGAGAGAATCTAAAAGGACTATAGTACAGGAGCTATAGCCAGGACATGGTGAGTGTTACGCCTCTTCCCAGGTCCAGCTGGTGTAACTCAATTATTAGCTCTACTTATACGTGTATTATTGTGCTTATGTTGTCTTCTTAAAATATGTATATGAGGTTGTTTTGTGTACCTGTATATAAGACAGAATAAGGTTTTGTTTTGTATTGATCTCGTAATTGTCTTAATATTTGTGGAAAGGATGTTTTACAAAAACCCAAACAGGGAGCTGACATTTTTCTTCTAAAATTGTTGTCTATTTCCTTTTGAGTTCTTTTAGAAAAGGTTTGGCTATTTTAAAAGAAAATCATCTTGCTCTAGACCTAGATTTCTTGATCTATCCAAAGTAGTCTACTTTAGATGCCTTTAATGTTGTTTTGAAAGCAATACTTTAAATAGAAGCTATTGTTATTCAGCACTAGTTACTATGGTAATGAATGAAGTTATTTGATTTAAACAAACTTTTCAGAAGAGCGAATTTATCCTCTATCTCTTTTTAGTTTATATGGCTGTCTCTAAGTCTACCATCTAATTTCCTTTGCTAGAAGTAATTTGTTTTGCTAAGATTAATGTGAATATTTTTTCCTAAGAAAACAAACATCAAAACTTGAAGACCATTAATTTTTGAGTTACTAGGAGTAATGATCCTCTCTCCCTCTTTAGGTAATTTTGTAATTCCATTTAAAACCTCTCTAACAAGCATCTATAATGACTTTGCAATTGTTTTTGTTTTGAGCATTTGTTTTTTTAATAATCAAAGTTTCCTTGATGAGAATTTTTTTTATTCATAGCATGTGGCAAATAATAACCACTCAAAAAATGTTTTGTTGAATGAGGGAACAAGTGTATAACATGAAGTAAAACTCCAGTTTCCCTAAACATTGCTCTTATTCCAAATTCTAAATTGTCTTCCACTAGAGTTTTTCTTGGCCTTTATTCATGTGGGAGAAAAGGGAAATTTTTATCAAATGTATTTAGCTTGTCTTGTAGTACCATGGATTAGAAGGGTTTCCTCTATGGGTGTTATAAAACCTTCCTAATCTTCTTCTCTTTTTTATTTTTAAATTACCTACATGTTCAGCAAAGCTTGCAATTATGAGCTTACAGACTGGTAGAGTTAGCATTTACTAATAATCTAGATGTCTTTCTATAATGTCCGTCTTTTATACTTTACTTTTAACTTAGTGAATACCAGACATGATAGAGCAGGGAAAGCCAGCTCTCTCCTTGGGATTCTTAGTTTAATGAGTAAGAATGGACTCAAAGGGAAGCTCAGGGACTCTAATATAAAGAATGGTTTGGATCATGCCATGAAAGTGCACTAAACTGCCTTGTGCCAACCTTTAGGCTATCTCAGATAGTGGAACCTGTTTCAAAGAATCTGTGTCTGAGAAGACTTTATTTTAACAGTGAACGACTGAATGTGCAATCTAGATGTTTCTGAAACACCTAGAACATGGGAAATGGTTTATTCCTGACCTTCGTCCGTCTTAGTGGCATGCACATGTTTATTGGCAAATTTCACAGAGAATATCTCAGTACAAAATGGAGGCCTGCCAGTCTCATCTTTTGCAAGTTAGGTTCCAAAGAAGGTGGTGCTGGTTTTTGTTTGTTTGTTGGGTTGGTTTTGTTTAATATAACATGCTTATTAGAAATCAGTACCTTGACAAGAAGAACAGAGAGTTATTGGATAGAGGGAGAAGTTGAGCAGCTGCCATACAGGGTCAGTCCATTGCAGATACATGTATAATAAGCTTTAGAGCAAATATTGATAATAAGAACAGCTTGGATAGGACTGAAAGATCCCTACCTTGTGCATTTGTAGTTGTGAGCTGTTCTGGGGAAATCATAACCTTTGCACATAAGGCTGACTCAGAAGGAGCTTAAGGATCATGATATTGTCTGACTACATTCTCTAGAGCTGTGCAACAAGTCTTTTGAAGAGGAATAGGAGGAAAATGTCTGTACCAGCCACATCACAACTAGCTTACTTTCTTCTCATTTAATGAAAAGATAGAAACATGACTGACGTAAGTACTACATGGATCAGGGTGTCAGGAGGCAGGCATAAATCAAACCATCCAAGGCAAACAGAGACAGGTAGACTTATGCTCTTCTACTAACTTTAAAAATTAAGACTAAAGACTGAAGAAGTATGTTGAGAATTCATGCTTTCTGATGAGTTTAGGGTGTTTTACTTATTTTTTTTCACAAGGAAGTTTTTTTTCTTTATTTAATAAATTCATTGTGTATAGTCAAGGTATGCAATATAACATTTGGTATATCCTATGAAATGACCACTACAAACGATTGAATGCATATATTACCATGTTGCAATGATACCTTCCTGTGTGTTTGAATTGATGAGAGTATCAAAGATCTTCTTGTTAGATATCATTTTTTATTATAATCTCTTGCTTCTGAGTACTGCAAAGTATACACAAAGAAAGATTTGTCAGTGTTATGAAATAATTTAATCATTCATTATAAAATCACTGTAAAAAATACCACAGTATAAAAAAAGTAACAAAATTATTTGTATCTATGTATATACATAAATAGGCAGATGATAGATGATAGATAACAGATGATAAATGATTAATAGAAGATAGATAGATAGATAGATAAGATACATGATACATAGATTGATTGATTGATACATGGATTGATTGAGAGATCAGACTTATTCCTCAGGTCCTAGGTGATCCAACAAGTGCTATCTGAACACTATAGCAGAGAACCAAGTAACTTCCCAGTTCAGGAAGTTCAGCTGTCTCAATCCAGGCCTGATGAAGCTCCCTGGAAAGATGCTGGTGTTGATGGTTCACCAAAGGTGTGAAGATGCTAGAGTGTAGTGGCAGCATAGTGTGAGAGCTGACTCAGAAAAAAACAGTGCACAGGCTGCAAACACTGTTTTCCTCAGACTTCTTTTTCAGCCAGGGTGCCAGCTCCTTGGAAAGTGTCACTAACATTTCACTCTCCCAGCCATGCATTCCCCCCAAACCCTCTGATTTTCTCACATGTGGATCCTATCTGGAAATGCTTCCTGAGGGACACAGCAATGTTTTAGCAATCCTAGATATCTCTCATTGCATTCTAGTTGACTATAAAGCTCAAAGTTCACATATCTATACTGACATAAATACTTTCTATATTAAAAAAATAAATGTAAGATCTCATAAGTATCATAATAGAATCACTTTTACAATTTCATTTCATAATGTCTGGGGCTAGTGTCTGTTTCCTTGACAACACAACTTCTAATACTACCTGTTACATTCCTCCATTTATTTTTCTCTTTTTAAATTTTTTAAATGCATTTTCAAAATGGAATCTCACTGTGTAGCCACGGCTGGCTCTTACTCGCAATTTTCTTGTAAGCCTGACGTATTCCACTTCACTTTATAACTAAGATCAAATGTGCCATGGGAAACTTCAGTGTCCTTTCAGGATTTTCTTTGGGTGCTTTTTGAAAAGGACAACTAAAACTGGCAAATTAGACATCCTATAAAGATTAAAAGAAAAAGGATAAAATTATATGTATTAGTAAAATATAAGAAGTGTCTCATTTTTTGTGGCAATATTGTTACCTTTGAGAGACGCTTTACACAGCTTTTCTTCCTTCCCTGTGATGGTTGAGTATTCAAAGTAAGTGAAGCATTCATTTTCATATTGGAGATAATGGTGAGGCTGACAGGAAAAAAGACCACCTACAGAAGCACAATGATTTGAAGTTGCTAAAATCTGCCTGACAGGGTCTCTCCAGCAAATAAGTTCCTTCCCAGGATGTTACTGTGGAGACTAATTAGGTTCTGTAATCAAAAGACTCTTCTTAGGTTCTAAAGGAATAGCATTCATCAGTGTCATGTTTTTCTCTTAAATCATTTCACCTTCCTCTTCTTTGAGGTGATAGGAATATTTCATTCTAATAACAGGAATAGATTTCCATTTTTTATTATCATTACACAAATCCCTGTGGTAGTTAATATACTACACATTGCCAATACTTGGAAGATAGATCATTTTCTCCCAAAGGTGACATGAAACTGGGACATAGTAAATGTATCAAAACAAAATTTCTAGATTGGGAAATATTTTCCTGATTTTTTCTTGAATAATTAACTATATTGTGTCATAAATGATTATCTATACTGTGCACATTAATATAATTATGTATAGGATGTCCTCCAGGCCTTTTTTGTTGATTGAGTTAGAGAGAAATAAAAAGAAGTTGAAAGTCTGGAGACGCTTGTGTCAATTAAGGAATCCCGACTGGTGGAAAATCACCTCCAGACATCTCTACCTCATTAGTCAGCTCATTGCAGCGGCTTGGCAGCAAGTCCCTCGGTTCTTGTCAGTGACTTTAACAACTTCCTCTAAGATGCCCTGTGAAAGGCCTGAGCAGTAATGTTGGAAAACCGCTGTTTTCTAAGGAAATCATGTGTCAGCTGAGAAAGCACGTTGAGTTGGCATTTTGCTGCGTGAGAAGTGGCGTTTTACTTTTCTTTCTCAGCAAATGAAAACTAAAATTATGTCTTCTGGGGAATCAGATGAGGAATGAGATAGCAGCTGATAATTGATGGCAGGAATCTGAGAGGCTAAAGCATCATACATAATTTATCTTTATTTTTATAAAGAACAAACAAACATAAGCAGTGAATATACTGGAATAGAGGGGAAAAAACCCTAACTGATCACATTTAGGAACCTATTCATATAATAATAAAAATTTTAAAGAGACAAAATATCAAGGTAGTGCATACGTATTTTGCATCTGTGAACTTTTCTTAACAGTCATGCATGACAGCCGAAAGATTTTTGATAATGTTCACTTAGGATTCCTTGAATTTATTATGTTTGTGTTTGTGCATTGTTATTTATTTCTACCGTATTATAATCAGAAACTTTTAACCCTGGGTTTATAATCAAATGGTTTGGGGACATATATAAAAAGAGACTGGGGAAATAATGTCTTAGAGCAGAATAAAATGCATTAAGAACTCACTGTTTTGGCTTTTTGGTTTTAATCTAGTTTGGAAATCATTCTCCAAATTTCAGTTCATACTTTTAGCTCCCAATGAATCTGCTATACCTTTTAGACAAAACATTCGTTTACATAATAAATAAAGTTCTTGAGTTCTTTTGGTCTTAAGTTTTATTTTTAGGATCTATTTTAGAAAAGGATTGAATGGCTAAAATACTTGGAACTGGGTAAACTGCAAAGTATTAATTTAAAATAAAAGTCAAGGTCATGCATCATCGAAAAATAGAAGACATGAATTTGAAAGAGAGCAAGGGGTGTTATAGCGAGACATCCACAGAGTCTGTTTAAAGGACAAAAAATTTATTAAGGGGAAAATCTCATTGTACAGAACAGAATTGACACAGGTTCTGGAAGGCTGTTCTGGCTTCCTGAATCAATCCTGCATCCAAGTCCTGCGATGGAGCGAGGAGAAAGAGATGCCTAAGTGCATCTCAGGTCTCAGGCGTCCAAGAGAGGCCATGCCCCGGTGGCATGTACTTCAAAATCACAGACAGGTGGAGCAGTTACCTGTTAAATCTCTAGGGGTGGTGCTTCAAGGTCATAGACAAAACAGCTATCTACCACAGGGTGTAAATAGACGTGTTTGGAGGGAAGGAACGGAAGGGGAAATGGTTTAATTTTAATCCTAAATAATAAAAGAAATAGTTTTAAAAGAAGAAAACATACAAATTTCAAAAATAGCTATATCATTTCATTGGAAAAAGTTTTAACTTCATAGATTAAAATAACAATATAACAGTAGTTAATATTAGTTAATTTTTCAAAAATGTGGATTCAAATTAAAGAGTAAATACAAAAGGAAAAAAAAATGGGTACTGTAGCTTTGGAACACTATACTTCCCCATAGAACCAGAGACCTAATGCCGTTCTTGGATCCTACTACTTCACCTCCAAGTGTGTTGTAAAGACGGAGTGACAAGACAAAAAGAAAATGGAAACCTGTGAAATGATTCTGGTGGAGCAATGTGAAAATAAGATGTATGCCCCTTTTCTCGGCAATACTTTGTGGCCTTCTGCTTATGCTTACAGTGACTTCCCATATATAACGTTCAGTAGCTGGGAAGGAGCACAGTGATCAAGCGTAGATTTTTACTGTTTCATGAGAGTGCTCATCACCTTCAGTGTAATGGATGGGCAGCAGCATAGGAACTTTAGTTTAGCACACTACTGCAGCTTGATTGTGTAAGTGGTCAGAGTACTCATTCTCTGGATTTCCCGGTTGACTGTGACCAACTATTCTCTTAATGAATCATGATGGTTTTCCTTACCAGTTTTTGTTACAGCATGCAGCTAGGCAGTGTTAGTATTGCTAAGATAGCATTAGACAGGATTCGTCCCTCTCTTCTCTGTCATACTTCCTCTTTGCCTTCATTTTGAAATTTAAATGCCCCGAAGTCCATTAATCTAAATCTTGGTTCTTGGCCTGCTCTCTTCATTTGATTACTCTAAATTCATTCATTCAGTTACCAAAATGGTGTAATTAGTACATTTGATAGTGTAATTAGTACGTTTGAAACATTCATTATAACATAATTAGTGCATATGAAGTATTACCAATTTTTACCAATTACAGTGACTTTTTTTGCTTCTCTGTTACTGAATACTTCTACTTCTTAAAAGTTAACATGAAATGTAATTGACTACATCATTCCTGTTTTCATTGGTTTCTTTGGGTTTATATATAATGTGCTGAAAAATGCATTATTTCATTGCTTTCTGTCTCAATATGTATTCCCCAATCAAGAGTTTATTAACGTGATTCAGTTTTTATTTACAATTGAAAACATTCAGCTTCACTTCAATTAGTAAATGTTCTATTATACGGATAAAGCACAGGTTGCTAATTCTCATGTTTATGAGAAATTTAGATATTTCTGTTTATGATTGTTATAAAAATGTTGCTGTGAATACCATTATACTTGCTACCAAGTCACATGTGGAAGTTGCTGCAGGGTATGGAAAGTAAATACTTGGCAATAGTCAATGCAAAGTTCACATTCCCAGGATGTCCTAAATCACTCTCCCATGCTATTGTAACTGCTTTATTATCAGCAGTGTATAATGACATGTTTGGTCCTAACTTTTATCTTACAACCCTAATTTCTGCCAAATGCAGAAGTGGTGGTTTTTAATTTATATTACCCAAATTAGTAACAGTGTACAACTCTTAAATGTAATGTCATATGTCTGTTTTCTGACCTTTCAGTGACAAGGTTTTACAAGTCCATACCAAAGAACATACTTTTTAAAATATTTTCAGTTACTATATTATTTTATTTATAAAAATATGTGGACAGTAGAAAGAACCAATTCTCTTTTGAAATTGCTTTCATAACTAATTTTTCACAGTTGATATTAATTCTTTTCATTTGACAGAACGATTCCGAGATTTACTACTCCCCCCATCTAGCCAAGACACTGAGATTCTGCCCTTCATTCGATCTAGAAATTATCCCAAGTAAGTAATGGAAGTTCATGGGTGTTGAGAAGGGAAGGGTCAAATGCTGACAGAAATAGTGCAAGTAAGGCGAGATACAATTGCTCTGTGGGATTTGTAAAATTCCTGAGTGACCTAGTCTAACCAATTAGGATCTCACTTGTGATGTATGACCTTTGGCTCTTCACAAATGATGCAGAAGACCAAGCTCTGCTTCTAAGTACACTGAGCTGTGAGTGGGGAGTTGCTTCTCTGTGCAAGCAATGAGTCTCCTGTATAGTGATGCTGTATCATCAGTGGGTAGCCCCTCATCTTATTCTCTGTTTTCTATTCTTTAAATTAAAGGAGGAGTATTTATGTAGAAATTGTCCTCTTGATTTTTTAAATTCTTTTGTTGATTCATTGTAATGAACTTTTTTGGTCAGAAATATGTCTTATGTCCTAAAATATATTGTCTACCATATTTTACATACAGAGGGTAATATCTATGAAGCAACCATACTCAACATATACTCACAGTTCTCTAGCTAATGTATGTTGTGAGATCTGGGAATTGGGGTGGACTCTAATTAGGTTGCATGACTTCCTGTAATCTTTAGCATTCTTTGAACATGAAAAATCTAACAAACAGAGAATATAAAAATGCAGTTTTCAGGTGAAAAATACTCATGAAGTAGAAAAAGTGACTTAATAATGAAATGTCTGTTTGTGTATGTGAAGGAAAGACACACATAGAGAAAGGAATACTAAGGGAAAACCATTTGAAAAGCATTTCCTAATGATTCTGGGCAACACTGTTCTAAAATTTAATTAAGTTTCTTAATCACATTCTTAAATTCATGAACTCTCATTTAACCCATTGCCAAAACCAGGGGCATCTGCTCTCCAGAACTCAAGTGCAGACATTGCTCTGTAAAAGTTCTCAGAGCCTGAATAGATGTGACGGTTATGAGAACAAAACAGATGACTTAAAGAAAAGAACACTTACTGCATAGTACATTTGGATGTGTAGGTTAGAGGAAAGAAGCAGGAGTAACAATGTTGATTGCTCAGTCTCTGCTCGGGTCACCATCATTATATCTGAAAAGATACTGGCTTGTGATATATATTTGAAGGATTTTTCTTGTCCTTATAAAAAAAGCTTGTATGTGCAAAATGTTTCAAGAGATTTGACATAATTTAGAGTGGACATTAAATTGAATAAGTAAGTCAACAAAATATGACCCAGAAGCTCTGGAAGGTTTGCTGCAGATATATACAAGGTATTGTGAAAAAACAGGAAGAAATTACTTTCACTTGCTTTCCCAAGGATTAAGTCCTATGAGCAGCTAAGCACCTAGCTAAGCATCCACTGCTTATAAAGAGGAATATTATTTATGACAGAAGTCAGAATTGTTCTTTGGCTTGACTGCCAAAGAACAACCTTAATTGTTTGGACAGTAAAATCTGTGTCTCAACTCAGTCTCATTTCCCAACTGACTGCTTAAAAACGTCTTCAAATGATAATATTGGGTAATATCTCTAAAGCATTAGTCCTCCAATGACCTTGTCAGGTTTCATCTCTTCACCAGATAATCTTCCTTTTTCTTCTCTGTATTTAGAGTTCTGTTTCTAGAAATTCTCCCTCTCCAATAGTTTTTGTTCACTTATGAGTAATATATTTTTAACCAAACTTTTATCATCGATAATAACGAAATATTAGTAACATATAGAACATATTTATGTAGGAATTATACTATGCATTTTAAGTGAATAATTCCATAAAGTCTTTATCATTTCCCTAGTATTATTTTCCAATATTTTATGTCAGAGGATTGACAAGAAAACAAGTGTCATGACTAAGTCATGTGGTGTCCTTGGTTCTCAAACCCAAATCTCTGTTATCCCAACTTATAGTTAATTATGTTATACTGGCTCCCATTCATTCATCCATCCATCTTTTTATCCAACCATTCATCAAACATGTATTGAATACATACCACATAACACTCCAATAATAATTACCAATATTATAAAAATGACTAGGGTACAGTTTAGGTATTTGAGGGACCTAGAATCCCCAGAGGGAAAAACAGAGTCAACTTAATGTATAGATCATACCAATGTGTTAAGGCATATGTAGAAAATATTGAATTATATTGAAGAAGAAAAAAGAAGTGCTCATCTAAGTGTGTAAAGTTTAAATTTGTCCTCGAGTAAAATTGTCCAGATGAGAGGTTATTTAGTGAAAACCAAGAGTATACAGCATATGAAGTCATTGGAATGCTTGAGGAACACCACCAGCTATTTGATAATTGTGTGGTACACACATCTATAGGCACACTCTAGAGAGAATATATAGAGAAATGAAGAAGGTTCAATCTGGTCTGCCATTTAAAGGAATTTGGGCTTTGTTACTGTGGCAGTAGATAATCATGAGGAGGCTTTAGGCAATGAGAATAAAAGCTTATCTATATTTTCATACACTTACCGTGGATCAAAAGTAAGACATGAAACATTGCCCAAAGGCAACATAATCTCCATTTAAAAACTTTACATTCAGGTAGCAAGCCATAAAAGATCCCTGAGGTGCTGGTGATATGAAATATTTAGTCGCTATTGTGGGCTGTCTGGAGGCATAATCAACAAAATGTAGAGGTGACTGACTAGATGGGTGAAGAGGAAAGAAATGGAGCAGTCTGAATTTGGGGTGACTGCAAGCTTTTTTACTGTCCTCGTGATGGGAAATGAGTGACAGTTTCTATGAGTAACTTTCTTTTCTCCTGTATTTTGATTGGAAATAACAAAGATGCTTCCTCTTTACACTAATTTGAGGATGGCACAGTGATTATTCTAATTCTATTTCACACAGCTTTATGATATTAAAGAAAATGGTGTAAAATCCCTGGCCTTTATAAAGAATGCTCATCCTATCCTCATTTCTATCTCTGTTCTGCACTTTCTCAACCCTAAACCTTGCCTCAGAGCAACATGAAATCTCTGTGTGAGGTCTACTTACTGTATTCAGTCTTGACACTGTCACAGGGATTACTGTTCTTCCCAATAAAGAAGACCTGTTCATAGGATCTCTTTGCAGGATGATTAGTCAGGATGAAGACCTTTCTATTGTGTTCCTGCCTATGTGATATTGGTGCTATTCTAGAAATTTCCACAGCCACAACTATTTATGATATTCTTTACAATACATAGACTCTTTTAATATTACCTTTCATTGTTGGGACTATAGAAATGACTCAATGATTAAGAAACTTCATGCTCTTACTGAAGATCTGTTTGGTTCCCAGTATTCACATTATGTGGCTCACAACAGTCTGTAAGGATTCTAGTACCTCAGACTTTCCACAAACTTCTGCACTTGCAACATGCACATATCTACACTGACATGAAAACAAAATCAAAAATAAAATAAATCTTTTCAAAATAAAAAAAAAACAAGAATTATTATCTCTTGTCTTCTCATCCCTACATTGTGGACATTTGTACTGGTGGGATTCTAATACCTAGCTGGCAGGGGAATGAAAAATAGTAAATTTTTGACTTGTTTGTAGAATCCAATCATGAGTATTCCTGATGCTATTGGTATTCTGCAGCCTAGAGAAGCAATACATCAATAGGGAGTTATTTTATTAATATTAGCAGGTAGTAAGTTCCACAGCCCCTGAGATTCAAGTCACAATTAAATTCTGCAGTTTTTTGGAACTTTAGAAACCTGGCAGACCACTGAAATCAAATGATTTTACAAAAACTGAAGCAGATTTTGCAAAAAAACTGATAAAATTTTAAGGTTCTGTTTAAGAGATACAATAAGTCAAGGATCTGGTAGTTCAAAGTCAATAAGCAAACAAGAGGGCACCTTAGTGACTGACAGAGTAACTCAGACTTACTCATAAGAACTGGTTCCAGAGGAGCCATGTGAGTCAGCTGGCTGGAGGGTTAGCCTGATGTCTGGGGATGCAGGTGTGTCTAAAGAGATGCGCATGTGTGATTTGGCATCTGCATCCTTGAGAGACATTGGTTTTGCTGGGTTGTCCCTCCTCTCTTATTATTACCTGCCAGACACCTTGAAGTGTGAGTGGACTTTAGGCTTATGAAGTTTTTGTTTGTTGGGGTCTTTGGTTTTGTTTCTGACTAGTAGATTGTCCTGAAACTCTTTTTTTTGTGAAAAGATCTTAAAAATCTAGGTTGGATGTCTTTCAGTGATAAAGTGCTACATGGCATGTATGAAGCCTTGGCTTTGATTCCCAACATGGAAAGAAGAAAAAATATCTTAAATATCCCACGTTGATGTCCTTGGGTAGAAACGACCCCATTTTAACATAACATTGTTTATCACTCTTTAAAAATATTCTCAGCTCTTGACAAACAGAAAGTTATCAGAGTTAATCTGAGACCTCAGAAACAGTTGATGAAGTACATTCTATAAATGAAAACCAAAATGTAAGTTAAAAGCCATTTTTAAATTAAATGTGTCGATTCATAATGGATATAAGAATATAATTTCAAGAATATGCTTGTTTTAGGGCAGCTCCTTCCCAGAAAAAGTTTATCCTTGCAGACTCTTGAGTGATGAAAGGTTTTTGTGAAGGATTTCTCAGCAATTTACTAGTAGTGTTTCTTTCTTAAGTGTATATTGCTATCCAAATCTCCTAACAAGGTCTGTGCTTGTTTCTTTTGTACCTGTGTGTTTCCAGGCTCAGCGCCTCCTAGGTAGGCAAGTGTTTTACTGAAGTTTACCACTAAGTTAAGTCTCTGCCCTCTACCAAGTTTTAATCCAAATGTTACGGGCTTCCGGGACCTCCTCTGATCACTGTATGTAAAATAATCACCTGCAGCAGTTCAACTCTGCTGGGGGTGTCAGGGATGCTGTTAGAGCTTCGTGTCTTTTCCTTTATCCGGGACACTAACTTTGAATAGAGAATCTAGGGGTAGGGCCCAGATCTGTGTGTTTTAATAAGACCTCCAAGAAATTCTGATGCACATGTTAGTTTGCAATCCATTAAAGCAAGACAGATTTTGAAGACCATCTCAGGCTTTTAATGCTCCCTGGCCACTTTTTATGGCTTTTACTGATGTAATTATCTCCTGAGTGATCTAAACTGAAAATCCATCTTCTCCTGGGGAGTAGTTAATCATAATCATTTTTCTCCCAGATGAAGAAGTAATTGTTACCTGATGGATGGTCTAGGACTGTGTGCCCTTTATTTCCCTAACCAAAATAAGTGGTGATTGGCATGATTAATGTCTAGTCATTAAGGAAAGGACTACTGGAGATACATTCAAAAGGAATTTAGGAATGATCTTTTCTTTAAATAGAAGTTGTGGTCTAGGAAAAATCTCTTGATATCTTGGAGTCTAAATTCCCATTACAATAAAATGGAAATTTACTTTGCCTGCTGTAAGTTTTTTTGTGATTCTAGAGTGAAGGTATATATAGAATAATCAGTACAGCTTCTGGGACAGATTAAATTTTTAAATTTAAATTAAATTTTGTTTTAGGCTCTGAGGTAAAACTCAAATATTTGTTGATTTTCTTAATTCAAAACATTTTAAAGAGAAGTCTCAAAAAACAAACAAACAAACACAAAACCAGTCACCTGTAACTCCAGTGCCAAGGACTCTGCTGCCTCTTCTGCACTCAAGGACAACTGCATACACGTGGCATATATTGACATGCATACATGCACACAGGCATACACACACACACACACACACACACACACACACACACACACAGACACAGACACACACTAGAATAAAAATATCAAATCTTAAAAAAAGAAATGTAAATAATTTTTAAAAGTATGCTTAATAATAGCATAAAATGGTTGCATACATATTATAAATATTTGTCCTTAGTAATAATATCTTATTAGTAATAATAATATGATTTTTTTAAAGTATGCTATGTATCAAAGTTCCATGTTAAAAGGCTTATTCGGTACTTAAAGTAGAAATGTATATTGAATATAATAAAGTAGAAATATAAATTGAATGTGGAATTTACTTTTCTTTCTTCTTTTCTGTATATATTACTCAATACCAGGAATTTTATTACAGTGGTACAAAACAGCCCAAGGCATATCACATTACTTAAATAAAGCATTAAGTCTTAGAACATGTGAAAAGATGCACTTGCATGTGACATTCAAAAAGGTAAAGTCTTAGAAGCAAGTGGCCTGGTGCTTGGAAGGGTCTGAGGAGTCAGAACTGCCATAATTATCCTCTGCTTTAAAAAATAAATAAGGACATTTCCTGATTACACAGCTATCTTTCTCCTCAGATTGTCAAAGGCAATTCATCGTTAATTTGCTGTAATATTGGTCTGATCTAGAGAGGCAACAGCAAGTGCCTGGAGAGAAGACTTTTGAGAACTACTTCAAATAACTGTTTAATCAGCTCCATCTTAACAAACAACCAAAACAATTTAGAAAATATGAGTGGGAACTATCTAAGGGAAAACATTTAGTAAAATGTAGAGTATGCAGATGTAGTTTGGGGTGAGCCATGGAAATATATGGCTCCTTCTCTTAGATATGCTGTCCTTCATAATAGAACATTTCATCACTCATCAACTGAATTTTAAAAATAAGTTCATATCTCAATTGCAGTTTTGTAGAAGTGAACACTTGCATTTAATCTCTATAATCTTGTCACCTATATGACAGTAGTAAAATCTAGGTGCTAAAGACCACTACTATTAATAAATGAAAGCCAAGGTATTTTGCACGTTAATCAAGTTAACATGTAAAAAATTAGATTTAAGTTATTTTGTCTCTTTCTACCTCTCATAAAAAACTAGGTCTCATCTGGTAACCAGTTACTAGTGATTGTGTAATCATCCTTTCCCTTGACCATTGGTTAGACACTCTGTGTGTGTGTGTGTGTGTGTGTGTGTGTGTGT
>CABHPQ010156695.1:0-29162 GCA_902168405.1 Peromyscus aztecus | reverse complement strand
TGTGTGTGTCTGTAGTGTGTATAATGGTGGGAAACTTAGCATTGGATACTTACAGTTAAGAGTCAAAGGTTCTTCTGTGCTGCTGTGCAGTCAGGTAACAGAAGGTAATGGGTGCTATATACTTTTAAAGATAATATAAAGGATTCTGAATATATTCACAGTAGTAAAGCAATAAACGTTTGAATTGTATATGACTAAGCTGATTAAAATATTTCATAGTAAATTCAGGTTTCAAAGTATTACATGGAACCTCATTTATATGTATGACTTATGATTAAATGTATCAATTCATAATAAATTGTTAAAAGTATTTCGAATGAGAAGCTACTGATTCTCAGAGATCCATCATAGCAAGTCCCTACCATCCTTGTCTTGTTTTGATCTTAGTCCATTTCTTCTGTTTATGCTATGCCTCATCCCAATAGCATACTATACACTGATATCATAAGTAGAAACTATCCCTGATGTTTGTGTTGCATTCTACAATTCCTAAAAGGTTTTCTCTGTGTCATCACATCTTGTCTCTTTTATAGATGAAGGAAATGAATTTGAGTGAGGTCAAGTAGCTCTCATCTGTGAGCTCATTCCTAGTAAATGACTGGAACTTCAAGTTCTAGTGTTCATGTTCAAAGCTATTACAAAACACCAGAGAATAGCTGTGTGTGAAGGGAGGAGGATGTGTTGTTTTGGAAGCAGACAATTAGCAAAAGTCTTTTTCATGTTTCCTCTCACTTATTTGTTGATGAAATAAAGTATAAATATTATAGCTGAAGTTTGCCAAGAAGATCTCCTCTTTTAAAATATCAGTGCATTCAATTAATTTATTTGTTATCTAACTCATTTGATGTGGCATTCATATTGAGATGCAAAAATTTATAGGGTGAGTCTCAAGTCATTGTTGGTCTTGAATCAAAAACAACATCATCATACACATAATTCAAACAGAGTTCATGTTGGTTGACTAAATGTAAGGTGTAAGTTAAATAGAATAAGCATTGTACATATGTAATTAGGTAAGGTATTTAGTAGTAGAGTGTCTTCCTACATTAGGCATATCAACTTTGGTGATTGTTTCTTTAGGTAAAAAGGGGTTTTCATTTCTTCCTTCACTAGATACAGTATTTTTCAAAAGCAACATTAGCAAGTTTTCTCTCAGGATAACACACCTATAATTCCTAGGGTGGCCTAAGTTCTGTCAGTGTGAACAGTTAACCTTGGAATAGCACAGCACTGTGGTGCAGTGTGATGCAGCATCCTCTGTGGATGCAGTGAATCTTTAAGATGGCATCCTTCAAGCAACAATGCAGAGTTTCTGTCTGTTTCTCATTTCTGGGCCGACACATGGTTTTTAGTTACCAAAGACAGGAAATGACATATACTTGTCACAGAAATACCAAATTGCTTGTATCTAGAACTATCCATATGACCCAAAACACAGATACCTGGAAAATAAAGCCATTTGTGTGAAAGTTAAAAGCAACATTAAATATAAGTAATGAGTAAGTACTGTGAAGCCCAGAATTCTAAGAAATGTTTATTAATGAATTGATTTTTACATAATTTGACAGACACCTAACCATTAACTCTATATGTGATAGTCTTAGGTGGCCATTTATTTAAGTGGCCCCCAAATATAAATGATATGTAGACAACTTTCTATACAGGTATACTACTTGAAATGATAAATAATGGAAAAAAATTATAAAATGTCAGTGTCTTATATACATAAGGTCTATCTTTTTTCCTATCAAGACATCTGAAATAACACAAACCATAAAAGTATGGTCATTTTATAATCATCACAGATAACTCTTTTGACCATAAAAGTGAACCTTTCAGACATTGAGGATGCAGAAGGCAAGGTGAATGGAAGAGTCACAGCACCCAAGTGAGACAGCTTCTCATAAGGAGCCTTTCCAGTTCCAAATTCATTTGTACCACATCTGCCAAAATAGCCACACAGTCGAAACAGATGAATGGAATTTGAGAAATGCAGTGTTTTGACTGGACATTTGCTTCCCTGAATAAAATTAATGGTCTGTTATTAAGAAAAGAAGGATGGATACTAAGTAGACAATTCAAGATTTCTGTTTGCAGTTAAGGATGGTTACACACCACACACACACACACACACACACACACACACACACACACATACACACACACACACACACACACACACACACACACACACACACACACTTATATAAGCACTCACCAAGGAATGACAATTTCTATTGTGATTTCTTCATTATTTCCTGTATTTATAATTTAACTAGAGCAAGAGGAAGAACAATGCTAGATTCTTCTCCTTCCCCATGTTATTTTCTGTCCCCATAGTGTATATGTGAGTAAATATGTCTGGTGGAATATTTGCTACTGAAGGATACACTATTCAATTTCAATATAGTGAATAGACTAGTATTTTTATTTTGTCAATTATCACAATGAAATATGACCAGAGCTTTAACTGATTACTACTTATGCAGAATAGATTTTCCTACACTTTCCTAAACATTTATTTAGTTCAGAAGTAGAAGGAAGTTCTTATTTTACTACCAATAGTTCAAAACAATAAATCGCTTATTCTTTTGAACTTGTCACTATAAAAACAATGAAATAAGGCCCGAGCCATTATAATACATAGAATTTGAATTCAGCATAAATGATAAATGTTATAGAAAATTAATTTATTTTCTTTTTTCCGATCTTTGTCTGTCTTTTCCCTAGGTTGTACGTTGATGGTCCATTTGGAAGTCCATTTGAAGAGTCGCTGAACTATGAAGTTAGCCTCTGTGTGGCCGGAGGCATTGGGGTCACTCCATTCGCATCGATACTAAACACTCTGCTGTATGTCACTTTGATTTATTTTATTACTATAAATGGAGAAATACCAATATTCTAACAGTTCTACTTTACATAGAAAGTTGTTTTTTAGAGAGTTTTCCCACTCACTATCCAAGAAATTCCATTTCCCTATTAGTGAAGGGAAAAATTCATTAACTCTCAGTCTATGGTCTGTAGCTCCCAGCATGCTCCCTGTAAAAAGAAATCCATCTTCTTTTCCTCTTAAGAGTTACTCACCCCCACACCTCTTTCTTGACCTCAGGGTGGTACCACTGTTCATTCATTTGGTCAACAATTATTTTAGGGTGCCCTTCTGCCAATTAATCTTAGAGTTACTGGGGATAAAACAATGAATGAAAATGTAGACTCTGCTGTTAGAAAGTTCACATTCAATTAGGGCAACTTAAAGTAACAAATTGATATAGTGGATTATTTCTGAAAATATTAAACAAAGAAGAAAAACTAAGAATCAGTATTTTAGAAGAGGGAGGCAGAAAGAAAACAGATTATAGAGTCAAGGATTGAAATGTCCTCTTCTGGATAATACAAAATTGCAATTATGCCTCTCTGAGACTGCAGAAGAATGAGTACATCAATAGTAAGGTGTGGATGAAGGAGGGGCTCTGGTGGTCCTACCCTTCATTGCCAAACTACATAATACTGATAGACTCAGGGAGAGAGAGAGTCATTGTCAGACTCCAATGGTTAGTTCAATCCTGTGGTCACACAAATGGCTTTGGTTAAATTAAATGCATCACAGATCAAAACCAAAATTCATGCATCTGGGTAAAGGACTGATAGGAAAGTAAGGAGAGCTGATAGTGATGGAGGGAGAGAGAATAGGATTGGGGCGAGAGTGACCAAAATGTATTAAATATACATGTTCGGAAGAAATTAATAAATGAATACTTACAAGCCAAAAAAAGTTGAATAGAGTATAAAAACAAATGTCTGGGGTAATTATAGGAGTATGATAAGGAAAAGCCTTTATGAGACGATGATGAACATATCATCACCTCACTCCTTCATTTATGAGCAAATTTGGAACAGACTGAAGAAAAGAAATGTCAAAGTTGAGATTGCCCAACTGGGAAATACTCTCAGTATTTTAGTTCCAGGATTATAAACAAAGATTAATTCATCACCACCAAAACAGAAAGTGACAGCAAAAAGGTGCTTCCAGATCGCTTCCATTAATGTCTCAAGTAGACAAAATTCACATTAAAATGTGTGAGGGAATATTTTAAAAAGAAGAAGAGGAGGAGGAAAAGGAGAAGCAGCAATAGCAACAGCAGCAACAGCTGCAGCAGCAATGTTCCTTTGGCTTAGTTAGGAGGGTCAAGAATTCAAGTTAGATAAACTTGGGCTACATAGCTAGACTAAAACACATAATACAAATGAAAGCTATTTTTGAATAATATTTTATTTCATTTTCAAATATTATACAAGATGCAATTTGGGGACATGTTGGAGACTCTTACAAAAATAAGCATGTTCCAATCCTGTAGTTGGGAGATTTCCTGTGTCCCGGCCTGCTGGCTGTCTGGACAAATCTCCTCCACTCAAGTTCCCCAAGTAAACACAGAGGCTTATATTAATTATAACTGCATGGCCATGGCTCAAGCCTTTTGCTAGCTAGCTCTTATATCTCAAATTAGCCCATAACTATTAATCTATCTATGGACACATGTTCCCTGGCTTTACCTGCGTCTCATTACATGTTGCTCCTTGGGTGTCTGACTGGTATCTCCTGACTCAGCCTTCTTCTTTCCAGAGAAGTGGAAGAGGAGGAGAAGAAGGAGAAGTGGCAACTGCAACAGTAGCAACAGCAGCAGCAGCTGCAACAGCAATACTCCTTTGGATTAGTTAGGAGGGCCAAGAATTCAAATAGATAAACTTGGGCTACACATCTAGACCAAAACTCATAATATAAATGAAAGCTATTTTTGAATAATATTTTATTTCATTTTCAAATATTATACAGGATGTGATTTGGAGACATGTTGGAGACTCTTACAAAATTAAGCATGTTCCCATCCAGAAATCATTTGTTTCTGAGAACACATTACAAGTTATTTTGATACTTAGTATTATGAAAAATGGAACATTTTCTTAACCTCAAGTCTGCTTCATAGTCATAAGTAAGCATCCAGACTTGGAATTGAAAGTGACTGGAATGTATTACATAGTGTGTGGTTGTGAAATCTTTATTAAATGATTATTATGAAAGGGATAAACAACCAAGTTTTTGGAATGGTTTTGCCTAAAAGTGAGGGCAAGTCCGAATGGAATGACCCTTTGATCCCTGAAAAATGATACAGTTCACTGGAATAGAGAACTTGTTTTTCTGGGACTCATGATCCAGTGTTCTTCTGATCCAAGAGTTCAATTTCTGGTCTTGAAGTGGAAACAGGTGATGGGTATATAATATTGACAAATTTAGCAGTTGGTGACATTGTAAGTCAATGTATTGTTTACCATAACTGACTGTAACGGTAAATATTGTGTAACATATTGACTTGGAAGTAGCTGGTTTTGGGGTGTGTTTGTTTGCTCCCTGTTGGTTGCTTATGAATGAAACTGTTCAAGAATATGTGGATTTTGTATTGTTTATGCAGTCCCAGTCACAGCTTCACTCTATTGATTTTAAAGGGATGACTGGAAGCCGTACAAGCTAAGAAGACTGTACTTTATCTGGGTGTGCAGAGACATCCAATCATTCCAGTGGTTTGCAGACTTACTCTGTATGTTACATAACAAGGTAATATCAGGATGGTTGTTATTTTTTTAGTTATGTCATTTTCTAAACGGTATTTATTTTTATATTTTAAAAGCAAGAAATGCTCGCTGTAGAATAAAAAGATCTCTTAAATCTAAAACCAGAGGTAACATCTAATAAAAACAGATTTACATCTTCTCAGATGTGAATGTTTATTAATATATGTCTTTCTATCACATACCTTAACATGAATTTCTGCATTCTAACATAAAACACTCAACATAGTTGTACATGCACATAGCTAGAAGTGATGAGAGAAGAGAGATGAAAGGACCATCAGAGACACTACAGCATCTTCTAAGCTCAGTTATAATAAATATGTCCCATATGCTTGTTTTAATAGTATAGTCATCAGGTTTCTTGATCCACTATACACTATTAAAAGTCTTTTTTCTTTCGTTTCTTACTCAGAAATAATATGCATTCTTCACCTGTCCTGCTAGTAGTACTTTGCATTCCTTTATACCTATATTTATTCAAATCGTATAAGTAAAGCCTCTATCTGTATTACACATGTGAAATACTTTCTACAAATACATCAAATCTATTGAATAAAGTTAAATCTCTCTTGCTAATTTACCTACCAAGTCTATGTCACTATAATTATGAAAGTTCTAGCATATTATTTATATTTTTCTTCAAATTATTTTAAAACTTACTGCTACATCTTTTTTGTTTTTTGTTTGTTTGTTTGTTTCTTTGTTTTTGGTTTTTTGAGACAGGGTTTCTCTGTGTAGCTTTGTGCCTTTCCTGGATCTTGCTCTGTAGATCAGGCTGGCCCTGAACTCACAGAGATCTGCCTGGCTCTGCCTCCCAAGTGCTGGGATTAAAGGCATTCGCCACCACTGCCTGGCTTATTGCTACATCTTAAATGTTGTTTTTCTATGAGTGAGCATAGAATCAATTTATTGTCTTTACTGATGTGGAGAATTCCATGGCTCCCTGTTACTGACTTACTTATCAATTCCTTAATTATGGCCTCTTTGTAACTGTAAAAAGTTCTTCATTGATTATCATTCACATGCTTCATTGCAATATGTTTTTCTTCATGGAGTCAGTCTTGATATCATCCAGCAAATATCATTAACTGTCCGCTGTGAATAGGATCTGTCTTAGGAGCTAAAGATCTATCAGGTAACAAAATAAAGCCAAGCTTTTTATCTTTCTTGTATTAGTAGTAGGATAGACAACTAAACCAGTAATATGCAGGATTCTCTAATTCTGTGATTTCAATTTGGGCCAAAAAGAAAAGGAAATTAGAAGCATATCAATGTTGCTGAAAGAGGGTCTGTTTATTTAAGGAGTGTGTTTAAGTGTTTCCACCAAACCAAGTGCTCTTAGGATACAGACTAGTTAAAAATCTTGGTAACAAAGTCAACACAGGGGACCCAACATTCCAGGAAGTGCTGTGATTTAGTCATATGCTTAATGCAATAGAAGAAGAGGAGGGAGGTCTTTAACATAAAAAGAGACAAGAGATGCAACAGGAGAGTTGTGTGCATGTGTGCCTATGTGGGGGTGTGTGTGCACGTGTTGTATACATGCATCTGTATTCATGTATGTGTGGGTGCCTGTGGTACTCTAGACAAAGCAGACTTTATGTTAGAAAAAAAGAGTTTTAAAAACAAATCTAGTATTATTGAAGATGTAGACTCTTACAAAGTGGTCTTAGAAGCGTTATTCACAATATTCCAAATATGCAAACATCTCATATATGCCTAATGGAAAAACAAAGTGCAGTGTATTTATACATTAAAATTATTTAACCTGAAAAATTAGAGGATTCCCACACATGCTAAGACTTGGGTGGACCTTAGAAATACTCTGATAATTGAAGTAATGGAAGCCACATGTCAAGGGACAAATACGTTATGGCACCATTTACATGAGGTATTTGGAACAGTTCACTTTGTAGTTAGTGAATGTCAAATAATAGTTTCCAGGTGAGAGAGGAAAAGGAAAGCTGTTGGTTAACTTTTTCTAGATGACTTCTTTGCCAGTGTATCTCTTGCCTCATACAGTTTTCCTTGAGGAAAGTCAGCAGTGGATGAGTGTGAAGCATGGGTACAGGTTTACTTTTTGTTCTTCAGGTTTGTTTTCATATCATGAATATTCTATATCCCTATTGTCTTTTTAATGAAAATTCCTTATTTTGCTGAGTGAAGGCATGGGTTAAAATGTAGGGCCTTGTAGAGAATAAAATAAAGGACTTATAGGAATAAGATAGTGCTTAGCATAGTTTATGATGTGTCTTTAGTGTAGGTGATTGTTTTCTTCCACCACCACCACCACCCTCATCATCATCCCTAAATATCAGCAGTAGATCAGAGCAAGTTAGGAACATAAGAACCTATCACCTGTCATCTGTGTGTCTGTGTATTTATTAATCACCTATCAACTCCATGCCTACTTTTGTTTTATTATATTTACTATGATAAGCCAAATTATCTATTGTGTTATGGAGTCACATATGTTAGGTAGAAACTGAGTACTTGGAAAGAACTTAAATGAGTCTATTCAATTTTATGTTTTATCAGTTTTGGCAAGAAAACAGACCTGACTATGTGAACATCCAGCTGTACCTCAGTCAAACAGATGGAATACAGGTATGTGGCTGGATGTTCTTGTTAATTCAATGAGCCCCTTGATAACAGAAGATTTACTAGAAGAGCTGTGCTGGAAGACAATTTCTGCAGGAGGTCTGAGCAGAAGTCTCCTAGAGGAAAGCCTCTGTTGGAATCTATCCAGGAAACTCATAGCTTGTCCTTGAAGTCAACCCTGTTGTGCCTTTCAGTTCTCCACACAGCATGCTGAAGCAAACCTTTTGATTCCATTTCTCCTCTTTGGGGTTATTTCAAGTTCTTTGTCTCTAGGGAGACATCAAGCAATAAATGGCCAACCTTGCGATCCATTTTCCATAGAGGGAAGGTTTGCTATGGTGAGAAAAGATTAAGTCATAACCAATTAAACTTAGTCCATCCCAGAGGAATCTGACATAGAAACAGAGCCACCATGCATTGTTTACTGTAAGAGCGACCATGCTGAGGATTTTTCCTTACATCATTTTGTGTCGTCTCAACTAACTGGAACAATGTCTGCTATTAGTCTCTATATTTTGATGTGAAGCAAACTAATGTTTGAAAATATCAGGTAGCTGTATAATGTTTGGAATCTTGGTGTATAATGGTGTAAATCTTGTTTTTCCAGATTTTAAAAAAAAAAACTCGTGTGTGTGTGTGTGTGATTTCCCTCTGATTGTTCACTGTCAATAAAGAAGCAGTGTTTATTCTTTGCAAGAATGATCCCATTAACTGTCATTGGTTGATAGGGTGGAGATTTAGAACTCTGCTGTTTTGGGATGTCTTGTCTAGAGCTATTTCCCTAAATTTGTGATAACAATTTGTGTTAATTTACTCATGTAATGAGTATAATATGACAACTGTACTTGGGTGCAAACATATGGCAGTGACATTTAATTTTGAGCCCATTTAATAGAATGTGATGAACTGGAATTTGTTCTTTATCTTACTTTAAATTTATTAAAAATGGAGCAAATAACTAAGATCTAGGTATGTCAGCAATTTGTAAAAATGACATTCAAAAGGATACTGAATTTTAAAGGAGAAGAAAATGAAAGTGACGTTTTGAAATAATTGTACTTCACAGATTTCCATTTCTTACCTTTTGTCATAGGAATTTGGAAGGCAGATATAGGCTAGGTGAATTCATGTAAGAGAAATGCGCTATTTATCCAAAGTTATGTCTTATAAAACATGTGATTCTTTTTTGGCAGAAGATAATTGGAGAAAAATATCACACACTGAATTCTAGGCTTTTTATTGGACGCCCTCGGTGGAAGCTTTTATTTGATGAAATAGCAAAATGTAACAGAGGGTAAGTAATGTACCTCATAAAATTGACATGTGACTGAAGATCAAATTAAAATATTCCTGGTCCATCCTATGAAATGTTTAAAGATGAACTGCCACTGTGTTTACAAATTACAAAGTCATTTGAACATTCAGTCTCAATGAAAAGATGACGTAAAATAGTTACCACCCTAAAAGCTGGGAATACTGAATAATTAAAAATTAATTTAGAAATAGTTGGTGAATTAGATTCACCTACCTATTTTTAGATCTGTGTGCTCACTTTAACTTGAATATTTATTTTCATGGTGTATTTCAAACAATCAGGGTAAAAGATTTTCAATGTCATTTTGGTGAACAAGGGAACGACATCAATACACCTAACAATAGTTACATTCAGAAATTACATTTTTGTACTTTACTATCAGATTGAAGTTTTTTTCAAAGATTTTATTTTAAGGTTAACTATTCAAACAAGAATTATTTCCAAATGCATTTTTCCTTCTTACAAGCTGTAGTTTTATCAAGATTCATAGTGTTATAGATGTGTCTGTGATCTGAAGAACTAACTGTGAAAGGAAAGGTATTTACGTTAGAGCAGACAAACCAGTCCATGGGTCATCACTGAAATTACCATAGTGAAGTGTAGTAACCATAAACTATGGAAAATACTTTCGAAAACTTTGCCCATGAACACCTAAGTTTATAACATGAGTTTAGTTTTCTGATCTTTCATAATGTGTACTAAACATTTTGCAGATGTGGACATTTCATTATTAATTACTTTAAACATATATACTGGAATAGAAATATATTAACTCCTTGGTTGAAAAAAATGGTGCTTGCATAAACTCTTAGCTAGCATTTGGACATTGTAAAACATTTCCTCTTAAATTTGAATTGCTATTTAATTCATTAACCCATTGAATTCTCTCAGAATCCAATTTATTTTTATAATTGAAGAAGTTATGCCTTCATTGCTAAATTGATATCACTTCTGTATCAAGTAGGCATATAAATTGTAATTTTGTTTTTAAAGTACCTTAGGAACAGCTTGTTCGTTGGCAAATATTTTTCCTTGCGATTACTAATATGTACATTCAATTAGTGATGTAGACATTTTTTGGAGACGTGTATCACTGGGGATGTTCATCATGTAATACATACTATATAGTATATAATACATACTATATTACTATACACTATTATTAATAATTATTATCTCATTATGATGATATTATAATAGTATTATTATTATATGGTTCACAGAACAGTCAAACTGTATCAAATTGAGCACAAACTCATGAACAATGTGCTGTACTTATGTATTAATGACAGCTATAGTACCATTAGGTGAGGGGAACTTTTAGTTCTGTTTTCATGTCATGTGACCACAATCATATGTTTGATTAACATTTCATTGAAATGTCACTATGTGGTGCATGAATGTAGTTGAATAATTTATAATTTTAATAATACATATTTATAGAGAGAGGGTATTTAAGCAAACAAGCATGCTTATAACATGTGACATATCTCCAGATCTCTAAGTTTATCTATACGTGTGTTTATTTAGATAGACATAGAATAGAGTCCAGTGTTCCCAGGGCTATTATGAATAAAGCAATATAAGTTTAAACGAAGCACAAGAGAAAATAATGTAGCTGAAAGTCGTAGTAAACCAGACATTTCTGAGGCTGCTGCAGTTTTACAGTAACTCTCTTTTTAAAGAAAGTAAAAGGATTACTCTCTACAATAACAAAATGTGTAGTATAAAAATATATATATAAACCTACTAGCAACATGGTCATTTGTCATCCAGTATTATATATCATACATAATAATTTTCATCATCAAGAATTTTTTAGTTTGTCTCCATGTTATGGGACCACAGTCATATGTGTGATTTTTTTTTTGAAATTCCATTATGTGGCATATGAATGGAGTTGAAAATTTTATAATTTTAAAAATGCATTTTGATATATACAGAGGTTATTGATTCTAAGAGCATAGGCCATCTTGAAAGACGAAAAGCTTTAAAGAGGACCTCCAAGCCATGAATGCATGGTTGATAAGATGTACTGAAAAGATCACTAACTCAGTGTGGCCTCTGACTGCACCCTCAGAGATTTTGTTTCAGAAGTTATAATTGGAAGTCAAAGGAGCCAAACTTATAAAGAATTAAAGCTACCCATGTGGTTCAAGTTGAGGCATGTTTGAAATTCCTTCAGTTGCTTTCTTTCCTTTGATAAACTACTTTTCAAGTGAAGAGAGAGTGGTTATTTATTATATCAAAGCAGAGATACTTTGTAATATTCATGTTCCTAGTAAAGGTGAACAATTTTTAAAAATGTCAGCCTAGTTTTGAACACATTCTATTCTCATCATTCTCCAGTGGCAGCTGCACTAGGTGTGATAATTTTGTCCGACTTATCTGACCCTTAGTGTAGACACTACATATATGTTCCTCATTATTATTTACAGAATTCTGGGAAACATTCTTTTATATTTTTCCATTCCACATTGCTGAAAACTTTATCAGTTTCCTTAGCTCAACTCTGAATCCATACCCCAATGAGTTGGCTCTCTCACAAGGAATCAGGTCGAGATTATTAGCTCCTTCCATTAGTTTGTGGGAATGATTATTTGTCATTAAATATATATTTTAAAAGGATTTTGTGTGTTTATTAGTTCCTTTCTTATGAAACACTGAAACTGGAATAAGAAGAATGAATTGCACCAGCTACTGTTCACACTATAAATTGTGTGTATTAAGACATGCATGTGAAATTGATTATTTTAATGAGTTTTATATAGCACAGTTGGAAATAATGAGTTAATATCTTAAGAATTTGCTAATGGGGGATGAATACTACATAAATAGAAGGTTTCACTAAAAACATTTGGTTAACTTCAAACTTACAAGTCACTGAAACAACAAAATAAAAGATGACTAATACATACATTCAGCTTTTTAACACTCTGTAGCGGACACACATTTTTTTCATTTTCAGAAAATGTTAATTTATTAAACCAGTGGCATCCTTTTATTTAGTATATGATATAGATTGAAAATGGAGGCGAAACTATCTATGTCCAAGAGGTGGGAACGGTTAATTCACTGTTAGGAATTTTTACAGAAGCTCTGATTACCAGTGTGCATGTCTTTGTGCTGATTAGGTCTTGGTCATCTTGACACCAGCTAGGGTCATTTGGGAAGAGGGAACCACAGTTGAGTAAATGCCTTCATAATACTGGCCCACAGGCAAGTGTATGGGAGCATTTTCGTGACTAATGATTGATGTGAGAGGGCCCAGTCTCAGTGGGAGGTGCCACCCCTAAGCAGATGGTGCTGGGTGTATAAAAGGGCAAATTAAGGAAGCCCTGGTGAGCAAGCAGTGTTCTTCCATGGTTTTGGCTTCAGTTTCTGCATGCAGTTGTGGCACTGAGTTCCTGCCCCAACAACTTCATGAGTCTACAAACTGTAAGGAATCCTTTCCTCCCTAAGTTGTTTTTGCTCACTGTGTTTCTCATAGCAATGGAAAATAAAATAGGACAGTGTGTAATTGGATAAGTGTACACATATGAAATATAAGTTTTAATTTTTAAAATAAAAATATAGTGACGCTACCCTTCAACTGAAGAATGGATAAATAAAATGTGGTACATATACACAATGGAATACTACTCAGCAGAGCAAAACAATGACATCATGAGGTTTGCAGGCAAATGGATGGATCTAGAAAAAAATCTTCCTGAGTGAGGTAACCCAGACTCAGAAAGACAACCATGGTATGTACCCACTCATAGGAGGATACTAGATGTAAAACAAAGATGACTGGACTGCTACTCACAACACCAGGGAGGCTACCTAGAAAACAGAACCCCAAGAAAGACACAGGGATCACCCAATGACAGAGAAATGGATGAGATCTACATGAACAATCTGGACTTGAGTGGGGGTAATGAAGGGCAAGGGTCGAGGGAAAGAGAGCTTGGGGGAACAGGAGATCCCAGCTGGATCAAAAACAGAGAGGGAGAACAAGGAATAAGAGACCATGATAAATGAAGACCACATGAGAATAGGAAGAAGCAAAGTGCTGGAGAGGCCCACAGAAATCCACAAAGATACCTCCACAATAGACTACTGGCAATGGTCGAGAGACAGCCCGAACTGACCTACTCTGGTGATAGGATGGCCAAACACCCTAATTGCCGTGCTAGAAATCTCATCCAATGACTGAGGGAACCGAATGCAGAGGTCCACGGCCACGTCCCAGGTGGAGCTCCAGGAGTCCAATTGACAAGAAAGAGGAGGGTTTGTATGAGCGAGAATTGTTGAGACCAAGATTGGAAAAAGCACAGGGACAAATAACCAAATGAATGGAAACACATGAACTATGACCCAATAGCTGAGGAGCCCCCAACTGGATCAGGCTCTCTGGATAAGTGAGACAGTTGATTAGCTTGATCTGTTTGGGAGGCATCCAGGCAGTGGGACTGGGACCTGTCCTCAGTGCATGTGCTGGCTGTTTGGAACCTGGGGCTTATACAGGGACACTTGGCTCAGCCTGGGAGGAGGGGACTGGACCTGCCTGGACTGAATCTACCAGGTTGAACTCAATCTCCAGGGGAGTCTTTGCCCTGGAGGAGATGGGAATAGGGGGTGGGCTGGGGGGAAGGCGGGGGGGGGGGGGAGGGGGGGGGCGGGAGGGGGAAAGAACAAGGGAATCTGTGGCTGATATGCAAAATTAAATTAAATTATAAAATAAAAATTTAAAAAATTTTGCAAATTTATCTTCAATTTACTTTTAATGATACTCTCGCATTTTGATAATGGACAATTTTTGTGATATTCTACTTTACACTATTATAAAATATAGATAATGTGACCACAACTACCTTAATTATGAACATTTAGGTGTCTCTAGAGCTCTACTGTTTAAAATAGTAAGGAAATTTCTTTCTCATGTGGGAGTAATACAGCATTTTAGTACAAATATCCTAGTTAAAAAAAACTCACCTGTATATCCTGCATCACTGTGGCTTCTTTAAATTCATAAAATGAACTATGTAATCAAAACATATGCTCATTAAAAAAGGGGATATTTTGAAGTTACCCTGTCTTCATCATTATTTTATAGATGAACTGCAACTCCCAAATACAATGGTGTATTGAATGCTATAACTGATAATTGATTTCAGAAATTAATTGCTCTCTCCTGGCTATGGGTTCAGTGTGCGTTTTATAGCTTATAGCTTTCCTCAGATTGAAAGATTAACTGCCTAACTTTGCAATCTGTCTCTTAAAGGGTGGGACTTGACAGTTGGGTGATGATAGACACTCGCAGGTCCAGTATTTCAAGTCGTATAACATCATGAAGGCATCCATAACTCATTTGCCATTTCTTTCTTTCTTGATTTGTTTATTTGTGTTTCTCTGCATGCTAGAGATAGAAACCATGCTTTCTATCCAGATGCTAAACAATCATTCTATTAATAATAGTTTTTCAGAAGCATAAAGGGAGAGTCTAACAATGTCAGAACTAATTGTACTAGCTCAAATTCAGTTTCCTATTGTTTATCATAGAAATGCATATGGTATTTTAAGCCATGGTACATATTTATTTTACAATGGGAAATAAGATAGTATTAAATATGGGTTAAATGTTTCAGGCCATGTTTTTATTTTATTGCTTCATAGAATTTCCAAAGCAATACAGACTAAGCCACCACTAATTTTGGCACTCACATTTGATCCCATCTCCTTGAATCAAGTCACCAAGACCTACCGGTCCTGAGCTATGGGTACTACATAGAATGAAACAAGTTCTCATCATCTAACACCCACACCCTTACTCTACATACAAAAGCAGGTGTTTCATATTAAGAAATTATGTACTGGCATATTAAGCATTTGAAATTAATCTCAGTGTCTTCTTTCAGACAGTGTTCTCTGCTTAACAGTTGACTCCATCTCATCAGTATTTGTAATTGTATCTGCAAAATATCTGTCAGGCTACAGGGATCTATTGAAATTTTAGTACATATGGATTGTAAAGATTAATTAGATTAATTGCAGATATTTAAAATGTTGTAGGATTTTACTAAGTTAGAGAAAATGACAGTGAAGAGAAAGAGACTCTCCAAATTATAGGACACCATATGCAATTGAAAATGTGAAAGCAAAAAAAAAATGTCTATGGTATGTGAGTGTTTTAAAAATAATGGGTTAATTATCAAGAGGAGGCCTCAAGAAATCAAACTTGCAAAACAAACTTGGTACAATTTTCTGTCAAAGAAATAACGATATTATCTCATCATTATGCAGTCTAAGTACAAATGCTTATAGCCATCCATTCACTCTTACTTCATTTTAACAAAAATCACCACAGTTTTAATAGTAATCCAGGGTTTATTAAGCATGACAGTATGTATTTTCATACTTCTTTTCCATTTTCTTGTTTGCAGTTTAATTACCATGTAATTGACTAATATGTTAATGGATACACATAGTGTTATCTTTGAATTCTTTTGTAATAAGATTTAACACTTTAAATTTCTCTCTGACACCATTTTGTTTATGTCTCACAACTTTTGTTTCATTTTTTCATTGTTATACAGATCTAAATAATTTTAATTGTCATGTTTTATTGTTTTGTCCTTGCAATATTTGGAATTATTCTGATCAGCTTCTGAATATGCAAATATTTTCAAATACATTTTGGTTATTTATATAGATTGATTGGGTATTTTTAAGAGAGCATTTTCTCCAATATTTGCATATTCATCATGCTTGTGTCTTTATTTCTTTCAGAAATAACTGCTTTAGACAGTTGCTTCCCAAACTTTTTCTTAGCTGAGCATCACTGGGTAACTGTAGAAAAGCAAGGTCCTGAGCCCATTCCCAAGTCCTCAGTTTTGAAACTCTTGGGTCTGTAGAGCTGTCTGGATTCTGTGAAGGTCTTGTAGTGATTGTTACAGAGCCAAAAGTGGAGGAATTGTGCTCTAGCTGTGCACTGCACCTCATTGTTTTTTATACTCTCCTTTGTGTGCCTCCATCCCCTCTTCATCCGTGGTTCTGCTGCTGGCCCTCACTCGCCTCGCTGTACACCTCCTTCCTAGTTTTTCTTTTGTTTTTGACTTGTTTCAAAAGTCAAGGAAGTGTTCAAAACATCAGAAATTATACAAAACCATGCTTTATATGTACCCATAGATTTGCATAGCCTGAGACATCCTGAATCAAATAATGAAGATTATCCCCAAAGACATGTCTGCTAGTCAGTCTGATTGTGACAATTCCTGTACCATGGCTTTCCTCTCAGATGACTCTCTGCTGTGTCAAGTTGACAACTAAGGCCAACCAGGATACCATCTGGTAACATTTTGTTTCTTCCTGAGGAATTTCCTTTAACCCTCCTTGTAATGGTTTTGTTTTTTTCCCCAGTAAATTCCAAGTTTTGCTAGAAAATTTTTTATTCTGTTCTCATTTTCAAAGATGTTTCTCTGAAGTATACGGTTGATTTGTCATACAGTAGTTGACATTTTGCCTTGTTGGCACTTTGAGATGTCACTCCATGCATATTTTGAGACAAATATGAACTGGCAACTTTGCATGTCATCTTCTCTTTTGATGTACAATATGTGGGTTTTTATCCCCTTCTAGGTACAGCATTTTCTTGAGGTTCATATGATTCTTGGATTTATGGGTTGTGAGGGTTTTTTTATGTCAAATTTGAGAGATGTTTGGTAGCTAATTTCTCAGCTTTATCCTAGTCTGTCTTCTCTCCCACTAAAGTACCAGTTGCATACATGTTAAAATATTTGTTGTTATTTCCAAGGCCACTGGCAATATTTTTCTCAGTCTTTGTTCTCTATAGAATTTGATTTGTATAGATTCTAATGTTATGGTTTCAATTTTATTTCTCTTTTGTTTTTGAAGTATGGTGATATATTGTGTACCCTAATAAACTTGCCTGGGGATCAGAGGAGAGAGCCAGCCACTAGATTAGACATAGAGATCAGTCAGTGGTGGCACACACCCTTAATCCTATCACTCAGAAGGCAGAAATCCATCTGGATCTCTGTGAGTTCAAGGCCACACTGGAAACAGAGCCAGACAGTGGTGGCACACACCTTTAATCCCAGTACTGGTAAGCACACGTGCCTTTAATCCCAGGAAGTGATGTCTGGGCAGAGAAAGGTATAGAAGGCATGAGGAAACAGGAACTCATTCTCTTTAAGCTGAGCATTTCCTAGTGGTAAGAAATAGTGGCTGGTTCTTCTGCTTCTCTGATCTTTCAGCTTTCACCCTGATATCTGGCCCTGGGTTTTTTATTAAAAGACCATCTAGATTCAAACAACATTGAAGGCATATTACTATATTGTTAACCTATCTAGTGTACTCTCCACTTTAAAACATATATTGAAACCTAGGAAATGTACTTAAGCCTGCTTAAAAAAAATCTTCCAGTTCCTTTGAGAAAAATGACTATAACCCTGTTTTGCATATGGCTGTTCTCTTTCTGCCCCTTCATAGAACCGTTTTTTTCTGTTTGCACACAATACTGGTGTCCAAATTCCATCTAGTTATAATACTTGCATTCTATTCAAGCCCATGCTTCATGTTAAATTTTAACTTAATCATCTCCTTAAGAGTCCTAGGTCCAATAATAGTAACAATCTGAGGCGTTGAAGTTAGGATTTCAACATAAGAATGGAGGGAAACAAATCAGTCTATAATACTCCCAAGTAGATATTGTCTTTCTTTTAGATTCCTGAATGTGTGTGTGTGTGTGTGTGTGTAGGGGGGGAGGGTGCATGCTGAGCACATGCTGTAACATTCACCAACATAGCCAGGCCCTTCTGATTTTTAAGTTCTGCCCATTTTAAGATTTGAATGCTAAACTCCAATTTTAATTTTTTTCCATACTGTATTAAATTTGTTTCACCATGCATCTTCACTACTTTGTTTCACTTTGCTCTTTGAAGCTTGCAGTGTGATTTTTTAGTACAGAGGTAGGTCAATCTGAAGTTTAAGGCTAATTTTATCAACATCTCCACTAACTACCCTTTTCAAATAAGGGGACACTAATGAGGGACAGTGGAGCACAGGTTTTTCCATTCTGGTTTGTGGTTTTAAGAATTCTTCACAGTCCTCTACAAACATTGAGAAGTGCTTAACCTGCTGATCTCTTGTAGTCCTTTGACTGAATTTATGTGGTTGAAAATGACCAGATGATTTTTCAACCAAGGACTTGAAGTTTCTACTTTCCAGAACTTTGGAGCTTCTTGCTGTAGATCTCTTCTTTCTTTCTTTATTTCTCTATCTTCCTATCTCTTCTTTATTCTGTCACGTGGCTTATAACTTCTTTGGCCTCCACAAACTTCATTGTGTGTGTGTGTGTGTGTGTGTGTGTGTGTGTGTGTGTGTGTGTGTGTCTTTTTAACCCTGTGAGACTTTTGAGGTTTTGTACACTGTTCTTTGGCATACAGATTGTTGCTGGGCAATAAGCAGTGATAAATCTAGGGTGAATATGTTTTCTTTATTTTTCCCCAAGAGAGCAGTTATGTGTTTAGTTTCTGAAACACTTGCTTCACACATTTTGGGATATTTGATGATATGAAGTATTTGAGAATTTTATGCATGTATAAGGTGTATTATGATCACATTTCCCTCCCACTCCTCCCATGTCTTCTCACACTCATCTTCCCCTTCCACATTTGTGTGAACCTCCAGTGGAGCACATTTGACCTAACAGGGAGCACACCTTTAATGAAAACTGTCTCTCCCTCTCCTCCACCCATCAACTATCAATAACTCCTCTGCTCAGGGTAGTGGTTCTTGAAGCCCATCTCCATGCTACACTGTTGACTTGTCTGTTCTTGTGTAGGTCTTGTGTAGACAGACACAACTGCCATGAACTCCTAAGTGTTCAGAAGAGTTTTACCCCAGTTCTCCCTATACTCTGGCTCTTAAAGTCACCCATTCTTCCATCCTGCTCCCTAAGACTTAAGGAGAGAGTATGTGATACAGATGTCCCATTTGTGAGAGAGAACTTCACAGACACTAATTTTCTGCACTCTAACCTGTTGTAAGTTTCTACATTAACTAACAAACATTGCACCATTTCCTGCTGAGTTCTGAGATCTGAACTAATTTATAGGTATAAAGATAGGAATTGAGTAGGCAGATTAGTGCTATGTCCATTTAGCAGATAATAGTAGTAAATTCATCCCTAGAGCCTGTGAGCTTCCCTGCCATGGTATCATACCCAGATTTACAATACTAGGCATTCATTTCTCCTGTGAAGTGGGCCTTAAACCTAATCAGAAAGCAATTGGTTACACATTTTTTTTTGCCATTATTGCAAACATGGTCATATCTTGCCACTCTGGTCCTTATTGTAGCTCTCAGTGTTTACAGTTGGGTAAGAGTGTGGATAACATTTATCTCCAGCAACCTACATAGAATCTTTTGGACTATGAAAGCTATCTCTCAAGGTGAAAGCTTCATAATCAGTAGCAACTTGATTTCTCTATTTCCTGTGACCAAAGTGTATAGTTTCTTCAGCAATAGCAGCTTACCGTTAAGTTCTGGTGAAAAGCCAAGAGCAATGACAATAGCCTTCATTGTTTTGGGGATCTCTGGGACACCCCTATCCAACATCTCAGGAAAGGCTTCCCACACCTGGCACTAAGCTTTTTATTTGTCAACCTGTCTCTTCTTGGGGTAGCATGGTTCCCTGTGCACAGTAACAATTAAACTTTTCATATTAATATACAAACTATATAATATATATCATATATATATATATGTGAAGTTTATACAATAGTAGGTTTGTCATAATTGCAGGGTTGGAGATCAAAATCAGGGCTTCACACATGCTAGGCAACAGCACTAACACTGAATTGCACCCAAAGCCCTTTCTCTGATTCTTAATGGAAGAGGATGTTTCCATTTTACCATCAGGACTGCAAGTAATTATTCTGTTTCATACTTCTTAGTTTAATTTTCAAAGTGAAAGCCTTAATAAAAATGTTTTCTGTATTTGTATGTTTCAATAAATTCTGGTCTCTGTCTTCTGCCCCACGTTATGCTGGGGAATGAGGACTCCCTGCATTTGTCTTCGTTGGGGTAGGTAATGTTAAGCATTTGATATCCTAGAAGGAAGCTGGTGCATATTAGTAAACCTTGGAAGAGCAAACTGAAATATTTCATTCTTGGAATCTATGTCTTCTATTTGTTAAGGATTCATGGCTTTAATTACTGAAGAATGTTTTATGTTGGAGAATAATTAAAACCCATTTGTCATTTCTCATGGACACTGCAGTGCATATATATATATTTTTTCCAGGTGGATAAAAATGTTGCTTTCCAATTGGTAATGACTTTTCAGTCTTTTTTTTTTTTCTAACTACAGCTCATGCAACTCCATGTAAGAAGTTTAGAACAGTATTTATAAAATGCCAATTAAAGAATTGTCATCTGTTCACTCTTTGTCTTTGTATGATTACCAGTGGCATGCAGTGAAAATACAAGACACACTGAAAAATTTCCATCAGCCAGTTTATGCTCATAGTTAAATTTTTCTGAATTCAACTATGAATAGCTAATGAGAAAGTTGTTCTAAAATGTAAAGCAGCAAGAAATTAACTTTTCCAATACCTAAACCTATGCTCGTACAGCTCAGTGTTTGTCATGTTCTGCCAAGTTTTGTACCTGATTTCCTGTTTCTTCTCTTCTCTTTCCAGGAAAACAGTTGGAGTGTTCTGCTGTGGACCAAGTTCGATTTCCAAGACTCTTCATAATTTGAGTAACCAGAGCAACTCATATGGGACAAAATTTGAGTACAATAAAGAATCCTTCAGCTGAAGCCTTGGAGACTAATCTTTTGAGGACGCTAAAGAAAGAACAGTGCAATTTCTAAGACTTGGAAACTTAGCTGAATCAAACAATTCTGCTATGCCAAAGAATATCAAGGTTTCATTATTTATGATTATTTAAAATGAGAATGCAAAGAATGTGGCAAAATGACATGTTTAATCTGGAAGCCAAAGAGGCCCTGAAGAATATTTGATGTGGTGATTCACATTTTGATGGCAAAATTAAAAGAATGATGTTAGATGCACACTGTTGATTTTTATGGGAAATTCAAGAACTCTCTTGCGAGGAGCTGAACTTGCTTACTTGGAAGCTGATAGCTGCAGTCCTCTCTAAATTGTTTTTGGTTGAACAGATTCAAGATTGAACAAAATTAAAAATTCATTGAAACTCAGACTCCATTTTCTACGTTGTGCCTAAGTGGAGTAGCTTTAATTTGGAAAGGATCCAGGCAAACACTTGGAGTTTGAAACTGCAGCACAAAACTTTCTATTGATACGGGTACCTCATGTCCACTGCTAATCTCCTTTACTACTAACTCTGTTGTCTCCCTGTATTGTTCGTACTCTACACGCTCCTGAGCCTTCTACCCATGTTGACTCAGTATCTACTTTGTTATTTTTTGCACCTTATCCTCTACTAGGGAAATCTGCACTCCATCAGCCAACCTTCGACACAGTGATTTAATCGAACTATTTTATCACTAATTTGCTCAACCTAATACTGTTGCAGAGTAATGAAAACTGTAAAAGGTAGCCTCCGAAAGTGCTTTGTTTAGTCTACGCTTGGACCCCAAAGAGCCTTGTATCTTGCAGCAAACACTGAAGCACAAGCCCTCTCTCCTTTGTCTTACTTTGCTTTCGGCTGGAGATGTTGAAGTCATGTTCCTGAGGTGGGACCCTCACTTTGCTATCTAGAAAATAGTGGAACTGCTTCACTATTTATTCAAATTTAAGAATCACTAATATTATTTTTTGCACTGTTTGGAATCATGGTGAATTATTAGATTTAAATTTCCTCTTTGTGTGATCCAATCAGTTTATGACCTCTCATTATTTAATACTCTTGAATCAGAAGGAAAGTCGACTTTACTACCTTAATAATTAAGGTATTCATACAGTTTGACAGTTTAATTTGGTAGATAGCTAGTCATGCTACCAAGTGTAACACATTCCTGAAATCAGATTCTTACCTTATTTTTGATAGTCTTTTGCATGTCACATAACAATGGTAAATGATGTTATTATTTGGTTTTGGTGTGATTGACCACTAACAAACAAGCATACTAAAACATCTAGCACCAAATGACCACATGTTTATTTATTTACACATATTTTTTTCTTTCCTTGAAACATTTTTTTAATCCCTTCTATGGGCAATGTGCAATGCTCATATAGATTGAGCTCTGAAGAAATATATATACATACATACATACATACATACATATATATGTATGTATGTATAACATTACATTTTGACAATGCTGTCCAGATAGATTAGGAAGGATTTTCAAACACAGATCAGAATGAACTCATAAAAAGAAACTTAATTTTATCCAAGCTTGATGTGCAATACTGAATCCTTGTTGATCATAACATTCATGCGATTATGTGAATTCATCAGATTTCAATAATTCAGATCAAAAATTTTTGAAAAGATGATATTTCAGAGCTTGTCTGCAATGTTGGATAAACCTTCTTGCCTAATCTAAATTCCAGAGCATGTTCAAGCATCTATATGTTAAACATAGTTTATTTTTGAACAGGAATAAAATTAAAGCTTTATCACACATGTAGAAGACATCTTTGTTTGCTTTGACAGATTCTTTCTGTGGTGGCGGTTATTGCTGTGTATACCTTAAATCACTAATTTTGATGGCAATAAATATTAAATTTGAAATTGTGCCCATGAAATTTCTATAAGTTTACGTTTATAACAGATAAATCAGCAATTCACTGGTTTGTGAAAAGATAAGAATAATTGAAGAAATACAATACAAGTACATGCTAGTGCGATAACCTTAAGAATTTGGATTCTGCAGCTATTAATGGCATAGTCTGGTCATGTGACTGTGGGTTAAGATTTTTCATTTGGGCTCAGTTAACATTTGTAGTACTATTTTTTTTAATTTGCTTTAAAACATTGTGTTGTGTGGAACAAATTGTCCTCAAGCTTGCTGTGTAGCCAAAGACAGCCTTGAACTTCCTTTCCTCCTGTCTCTACTTCCCAAATGTTAGAATTTCAAGCTTGCATTGCCGTACAAAAATACTAATTACTTTAGGTAACATATCTTTTTGAGAACATAATGCAAATCATGCTATGATATATAACATACTGGATATAGTTTGGAGGCACAAACATTCTCAAATAAGATCATATATTAAAGAATCTCTCTAGAACATGATTTCTACTGTGGTCTTTCTCCTTGACCATTCCCTTTATTTATTTTTTAAGAAACTATCAATAATTTATAGGCTTATACTAACAAATTTTCTTTATGGATAGAGATAATTCTCTTTATATGTTATTAAGCAAAGAATTCAGTGGCACTTTCCACCAGTTTTTAATTTTGTATCCCATTTAGGTAAAAGGAAGAGGCTATGGTTTTTCATATAACTAAGACCAAAAAGCTCAGATTCATATGTGTGTGTGTGTGCACTGTAAGCCTTGCAGCTCGGATGGAAAGTTATCCTGGCAGCTGGAAGCCAAGGAATGCCACAAAGTCACACCATACAGCAAACCTCACACAAGAGATTTATTGGGAGGAGAAAAAAACCAGGAGGGTGGCTGCCTCTGCTGGAGCAAGAAACAGACGCAAACTGAACAGGATAGAGGGCTTATATACGATTCCTTGGGAAGGGGGTGGAACTTTTCAAGGTGGAGCTTTCCAGGGTGGGGATTGGTGAGATTTCATGTCCAGAGATTGTGCTTTTTGTTCTGCAGGGTTGGGGCTAGACCCAGCTAGAGTGTTCTGTGGGTTGAACCTGGCAGTTAGAGGTCCTAGGTGGAGGACCCTGGCCACTCCAGTGGCTTGAGGGGCTTACATGTACCACATGTGTGCCTTTTGATTGTGGAACCAAAAGACATCAGATTCCACATATGTAGGCATGTAGGTATGTGTGTATGTATGCATGTATATGTGCATTTGTGTAAGCACGTAACACACACACATAAAGAGAGAGGAGAATGTATCCATACACATGTTTGAGACTTAATTCTCTTTTCAAGGTTAATTTCTGGTAAGAAACAAACACTGCTTAATTCTTCATTTGCTGAATCAAAAATGTCAGTTGAGTGATTGTAAAAATATAGGCACTCTTAAAAGGCATGGTGGACAAACCATATGCTAAAATGTTTTCTCCATAGCTATGTGATTATGACTTATCCAATCAGTGATTTCTTGGAGCACTTACCAAAAATAACTAATGGATTTCAATTACATGACATTTTCAGAGGCTTACTAGAGACAAAAGGTAACATTTTCTTCAGTAGATAGTACAATTACACAGATGCTAAATACTGTTCATTGTATTTAAATGATTTTTTTTATTTCTAACATGAGATTTTATTCTTAGAGAATGTCATTCATGCATACAATATATTTTTACCATATTTATCCTCTTTTCCTCCCCCTAAATCCTGGATCTACCTCCTACCTTCTATCCCCCACTCCCAACTTCATATCCTCTTTCTATTTTTCCTAACCCACTGAATCCAACTTGTGCTACTATTGTATGACACTGTAACTGGAAAGACATTAACATAATTTCTGCTCACCCCAGATTTGGAACTGATTACAGACCAAAGGAAAGTTACCATCAAAGTCTAACTTGGTGAACCAATAAGTTTTGTTGGGGTTTCTTACATGAATATGAGTGAGGGGTTACTTACAGGAACATAAACCAAAAGCTCACCTAGCATGTATGACAGCTCCTCACACCTGTAAACCTGTAAACCCAGAGCTCACTGCAAAACTTGTAGGTACTTTGATGGGATGAAGAGTGTCTTTTGTAGGCATCTCAGTTGATCTGAGCATCTTCTAGGAAGCTCTGCGTCTTCCAGATGGCTTGGCTTCTATGAGCATCTTCCAGTCAGCTGGTTTGGGTCTGAGAGTTTTGTCCCTCAGCAGTCTTTTATGGTTTATATATGCTTGGGGATAGACAAACCTAGTACATCTTATCCTTTTTAGTGACTTCCTGAAGCCTTTATATTGTTTGCTGCCTGAACCTAATGAGATTTAGTGGGCGATGGGATATTTAACTCCCTTTATACTATTCTGAGTTTTGAAAATCTTTCCTCCAGGAGGAAATGCTTTATCTTAGAAGAAGTTGCTACAGAACAGCCACCCATATGGACATGAGTGTGGAGCCACCCACTGGAGAATGTCTCATCTATTAGGGACCACACTTCTAAAGAGAACTGACCCAGCCGCCTCTAGAAGCCATTAACTGTTGATAGTCAATCATGTAGGAGTGGGAGCTCACAAGTCCCTCCTGCCTCCATGATAGAATGTTAACTGGCCTGATCTTGTGCAGATTTTGTATAAGCAACTGTACCTGCTGTGAGTTCATGAGTGCATCACTCCTGTCATGTCCAGAAAACAGTGTTTTGACACCTTCTTCCCCAAACCTCTGCCTCTTAAGTCTTTCCATTCCCTCTTCCATAATGTTTCCTTCACCTTTGGGGAAAAGAGTTGTGAGATAGATGATGGCCCATTTATAGCTGAGCACCCAACAGACAATTATTTAGCTCTGTATGCAGAACCTATATAGACATACATCCCAGAACTCCTACATCAGGAAAGCAGCTGCATACAGGAATATTGCCAGAAGCTTATAGGACAGCTAACCTGAAGTATGTAGCACAAAAGAAATAATAAGAAAGATTGCTTCATCAAGGTAGGAGGAGAGAACTGGTTCCCAAAATGTTTCTCTGACCTCCACAAGTACAGCACAGCATTCATGTGCCAATCTCTCTCTTCTCTCCCTCTCAAATAATAAATTTAACTATTGCTATTTATGATAAGCTTTCATTTTCTTGTGGTAGCTATGACATTTCCACATTCAGTTATGATACAGTAATATAAAATGCTGAAGTTAGAACTCTTCTCTTGTACTTAAAGAAACTGATGCCCAAAGAGAGATTGTGACATATTTTAAGATATCCATTTATAGCAGAATTCAGTTTTTAGAAATCTACTGACAGGCTCTTTCCACTTTGCTATGAAATATGCATCTAATTGAATATCTAGCCCTGTTAACTTGAATCTGCCCATAAATACCCTATTTCATTTGGGGTGGAAGATGACACCAGGAAGATCACATTTTCTGTGATTGGCAACTATTCTAAATGGTAAGGTTCTCTAGAGCTCGATGTTGCAAAATGCAAAGTAAATTTCCTAGGAAATCCTAATGTTTCATACTTTAGTTTGAAATGTAGGCTCATAGTTGCAAGTCATAACTTCACCAACTTTCTGGTCTCCAAGAGACAATGTGATATGAAAACATACGATTATTATCCTATCTCTCTGTGACCATAACTTGCTACTTGTCCAGCAGAGCCAGCCTTTGTAAACTAGTGAGAAAAGAAATAAATGAAATAAAACAGTGTGCTTCGACCGTCACAGGACAATGAGAATCATTGTTTCACTAGATCTAAATTTTTCTTCCGTTGCCCCCAATTTTAACTGTGTGTTATTTTCAATGGACAAAATTTGAAAAAGCTGTGAAAGTAGGTTTCTTAAAGGAAAGGACAAGAGTTCTAAGGAATTGCAAAGGGTCAATTAAAGGACAAGAGGGGAAAAGGTGATGCATCTTTTTAAATTTAGCATAAATTAAATGTTGGAATAGATATTGTCGTTTAAATGTAGAATGCTAATTCATATACTAAGGAATTGGTCAGCTCAGAAACATTCTTATAAGAACAATGTTAGAAATGAGGGAAGAATTAGAAAAAAATACGTAAAATATTGAAACAATTGTGTTTGTATCACAAAGCATGCACAAATGTGCAGTAAAACTGAACATCATTTTGACTTGGTTTGTTTACCAGGAAGTTCTCACTGACATTAGTATTTAACAGAACTGGTGCCTTTTAATGGAATAGCATCTGACGTCTCTAAAAAGCACCAACTCCATGCATTGTCTGATATAGTAGTGATAAAGAAGGGATGAAAGCCATCCATTGCTTACGCATTAAAATTGCCATTGCAACGTCCTATCTCACCACTCTTATGGGGTGCAAAGCTCAACAAATGAAAACATTAATAAACTCACTCTATTGTATTATAACTATAAATCTGTTCACTTATACTGACACACTCATTTGAACCCTGTCATTTAGTAAATATAACTAAGAAATTTACTTCAGTGATGAGAAATTTGCATAGTGCATAACATTAGGACTTTGTTCACAGGCTTAAAAATATGGCTTGGCCAACACATTAACTAAAGGGAAAACAGTTAATTCTTCTTTATTTAATCTTCAACTGGGTCTTGACTGTAAAGAATCCTGCTACACCTAACTTGGAACATAGCCTGTGCTGTATTCTGTAATGTGTGATAGAAGTATTATGGACTATCTGGTTCAATAAGGTCCTAGCTCTTGAGTCCACTTAGTGAAGTGGTGATATTTTATTTGTGCTGAAATGTGGTGGTATTTTATTTGTATGTTAATAAATAAAGTTTGCCTGGAGATCAGAGGTAATAGCAAGCCATGAACACAAAAGTGAGGCAGTGGTAGCACATACCCTTAATCCGATCACTTGGCAGGCAGAGTCTCTGTGTGTTCAAGGACACACTAGGGAACAGCCAAGTGTGGTGACACACGCCTTTAATCCCAGTACCAACCATAGAGACCTTCAGGTCTGTACAGAGAGGCAGTGACAAGGAAGTGAGGTAGCTGGGCTAAGAGCCAATGAGAAGGCAGAACAGCAAGGCAATAAAGGCACAGGTTAGACAGGAAGAAGCAGGTTCTCTGGGGAAGCTATGGTGGCGTGGTGAGCTAAGGTTAGCTGGTGGCTCTCATTATTTCTCTGATCTCTACGGCTTTCACCCCTGTACTTGGCTCTGTGTTTCTTATTTAATAAGACTGTTTAGAAATTCATTTACAATGACATCTATAAAGATATATCTGCTGCTTGCCCGGATGCCATTATAACTTTATTTATCACTTGTGGTTATCTTCTCTGCAATTGCTATAACAAGAAACTTTACTTGCTTTTAGTTATGATTTATTTTTAAATCAGCTGTGATTTATTTAAGAACTAAAATTATTTGTGCTGTCATATTTTCTTAGGTGTATAGCTTTCTATCTCCAGGTAGCTCACCGGCTGGGGTGGGACTTACTGCCCACATGCCTTCACCATGCTGGGAGTTTTGTCAAGCTTGAGCTTGTGTAAATTGTGTGCGTGCTACCAACAACTGCTGAGAGTCCATAGAGCAACTGCCCTGCTGTGCCTAGAGAACACTATTTCTGTTTACTCATCCTCCACCTCTGACTCTTCAAAAATTACCACCTTCTCTTCTGAGCATACAGAGGAGGAAATGTGATAAAGTGGCTGTCTATAAGATGTTATATCAAACTGCCTATAGCAAATAACTAAAATAATTCTACAGCAAGAATAGGTGATACATTGTGACTTCTCTTTCTCTTTAGAAAGAACTAAAGAAAATTTACAAGTCATTTACTTCCACCAAAGATACTTTGCATTATGTATTTCAGAAGCCATACTGCTTTTTAGACTTTAATATTTAAATTATGTCCGTAAGGACCTATAGACAAA
>CABHPQ010156694.1:0-21683 GCA_902168405.1 Peromyscus aztecus | reverse complement strand
GGGGGGGGGGGGGGGCGGGCAGGGGAAGGGCGCCTTTCCGAGGCTCGTTTTGTTTCTGGGCTTTGGAATGGGTGGCGGGCTCCGAGGGAGCCGCGGTGGCGGCGGCAGCGGCGGCGGCTGGCGGCCGCGATGGAGTTGGGAAAAGTTGCGAGGCAGCGGCTTGCAACTTGCGCGGGCGATCCGGGCTGCGCCGAGCCGCGGCTGCGGTAGTGGGCGCTGTGCGCTTGGTCCTTGTGCGCGGCGGCGTGTGCGGCGCGGCGGGAGCCCCGGGGAAGGGGAGGCAGAGGGGGGGCCCTGGTCCTGGGGCTGGGTGGGTGGGGGCCGGTGAGCGCTGGCCGCCGAGCACCCGGTTCCGCAGAGCCACTCGGCAGGTGGGGAGAAAGGAGGTCGAGCCAGCGCGCTCAGGCTCCGGCGTGGAGGGCGCGCGGCCAGCCGCGAAGGCGGCGCAGACAAGGCCGTGAGGGCGCGCTCCGACCCGAGAACCCCGGGCTGGCAGGGCGCCGAGTGACCCCCAGGGGGCGGGCTGTCGGAACTTGGGGCCGCCGAGAGGGCGCAGCTCAGCCTGCGGCTCTCTTTCTGGGTGCAGCCGGGGTCCCGGGTCACTCATCCTCCCCGGCGCCCTCTGCCTGCCCGGAAAGAAGCAGCCTCGGTCACACGGGACTAGGGCAGTGGGGTTTGGGGCCAGGGGCGACGGGACTCCCATCCCCCACTCTTTCAGCGGAGGGCTTGGGTGACAGCCGGGACAGGGTAGAATGGGAAGCATCGCTTAGCCCGGAATATTAGGCGACTGGGCTGGGTTTGTTCACACGCTTCTGCCCTGCGTCGAAGGGGACCCGGCGGGCAGCCGGCAGCGTTCTCCCTCGGTGTCAGAACTGCTTCGGGAAGGGACCGGCCAGGCCGCCCTTGGCTCTCACACTTGGACTTGCGGGATCCCGAACTCTAATTGTTTTGTTTCGGACCAGAGAGACGAGAGATGGTATGTGGGTAGTATGTTTTCTCCAGCGAAGTCTCTAAGCGCCCCCCACCCCCATTCCCTTGCACATTGTAACTGAGGGCTGGAGGCGCTCTGTGCCGCACACCGGGCGCGCCTTGGCATCGCGGCGCCGGCCACAGTCGCAGCCCCACTTAGCGCACTGCGTTCCAGGCGTGGAGACTCCAGCGAGGTAGCAACGCGGTCCTCCCAGGCGCCTTTCCAGAGCTCCAGCTGTTCGGAACTGGTGCGGTGCACTCACACACTCCCTAGCGGCATCTTTTCCCTCGGAACTCAGGTCGTGGGGATCAACTCAAACACAGGGCCGCCTGCCTCATCCGTCAGCCTGCTTCTTTCTCTGCCACTACCGCTCAATTCACTTCGTTGCAACAGTGTAAAGTGCACCAGCGGAGCTGTTTTTTCTGTTGGCTCTTCATTGAGCTCGATGTCTTGTTTATTTTCATCCGAGAGGGAATAAATGCACACATGCTTGATGGCTTTGAGGCTTCAAAGATTAGGGGTGTGTGTGTGTGTGTGTGTGTGTGTGTGTGTGTGTGTGTGTTTGAGAGGAGGCGGGGAGATCATTTCAACTGAGCAGCAAGTTGTGAAATAAAAGGCTAAGACTTTACACTGTGCCTGGTTGCCCGGCATCCGACGAAGCGAAAGCAGAGCAAAACTCTTCGAATTTTCTTAAGCACCCCCCCTCCCCGGCGCCCTAGTCATTTTAATTACTAAGCAAGCGGTACACCGCGCAGCACACTCAACGTCCGGAGGCTGAGCCTCCTTTCTGATCTGATGGGACTTGTCAGTCACCGCATGTGAGACACATTGATTTTGTCTCCTGTGGATAAGGACGCCCATGTGCTTCCTAGAGAGCAGACCCCAGCCTTAGAAACTTCCGCTGAGCCCCAGGTTCCCACTAACAGGGCTTTACTGCTTCAGCTGCCGTCCTGAAACACCGGCGCTGCTTGTGCGTTTCCCAGCTACGGTCTGGGCAATAAAGGAAATCATATCAAAACTACAGATTTTTCTATTTTAAAGCACTATTTCCTTTTGCTGAACTGCGCGTGGCAGGGGTGGCTGGTGACCCCTGTGGTGCAGCCACACAACGGAAACTTAACTGCTTTCTTCCTTTCCCTCTTCTTTTCCTTTCCTTTCCTTTCCTTTCCTTTCCTTTCTTTTCTTTTTTCTTTTCTTTCATTTCCTTCCGTTTCCTTCCTGAGTTTGGAAGAGGTTATACAACCAGACTATCTGAAACAAAACAAGACAAAACCATTTTACTGTAATCGTGGCAAATGTAAGCTTTACAAGGGAAACAGAACACACAGAAACAGCTCTTTCTCCAATAGCTGGTTATTCTTTTTGTCTCTTGTGTACGACTTTGGTGGATGTCAGTTTAGCTTGGTCTTGGCTAAAGCACAGGAGCCCATGGTCAGAGACTACATACCTTGAAAATACTCCCTGATGTTACACGGACAGATTGAATGCACAATCTCGAGTCTAACTTACAGGACTTAGTTTTACACAATACTTGAAACTGATAATTTCGTTGTAAACCATATGAGAAAACATAAAAGTTTAATGTAAAAAATAAAAAAGGGAAAAGCAAGAAAATTGAAATACGTACTGTCTAAAACCTTTGACTTACATTTGCATCTTCAAGAAAAGAAAACTAAATAAGCCAAGCCCACTCTGGCAGCCAGGAGACTCCTCAGCCGTTTTATTTGGGGTGTGTGGAGCAGCTAGCGAAGCACCTGGGCCTTGCCAGAAATTCCAATTGCCACTCTCCTCAGGGTTGGGAAGGAAGTGAGGTAGAGTCTGCCGCTTAGTCTAGAGCCTAAAACACTGAAGGGAAACCCACTCCACTTTTCCAAAGTACCAGCCTGCAGGGTTTCAATCAAAGCACAACAAATTGCATCCAGTAACCCCCCTAGTTGCAGACACAGAAGGGAAGAGATTATCAAAACCCTTGCGGTGGGGTGGCGGGAGGCACTTGTTACTTCTGTACTTGATCTTTGTTTGAAAACAGGTTCCGAAGTAGGAAAGGTACATGCCAGTTCTGCCTCCCGCGTTTAAATTCGTCCTCGCAGGCCAGCACCTAGGATTCTAAAGACAGTTCACAGCCAGGTTCAGGCTGAACTCCTTACTACCTTAAGTTGCACCGCTTTGCACAGCTTTGCTTTCAAGTATACGTTTCATTTGTTTATTCCAGGCTACTTCGGAGCAGGAAAAATTGTTCTCCCGGTGGAGGCTGAGGCCCCTTCTAGAAAGGCATTTCAATTGCCATTATTTGATCATTACCCTGGCTTAGGGCTTTTTAAAATTTCATTTGGCACTTCGAGGCACCATTTCGCCGCGTTTAGCACCCCCTCTTGGATCTGTGTTTAGGGGAAGGTTAATTATGCCTTTCGTTATCTCCTCATCCCCAACACTGTGGGAGAGGACGTTCACTAGCTGCAGCCTTATGTGCCTGGACTGAGAGTTTCAGGTTTGGGCGACAGTGTGCCCCTGTCCCCGCTTCTAAGTCTGAGCGAGCTTGTGAGTTTTGAGGATAGCCCCATCTCATGCTTTCTCAGTCAAGGTCTCTCCCTACGCTGAGGCCTACCCTCCGTACAGATACACTCAACGTGCAGGGCGATTGTGGGACAGAAATTAACAAGTCTCCCCACCCCCCACTTCCTTTGAAGCTGAAGGTGGGCCTTGTAAGCAGTTTCTTTTTAAACATCTGAGCATTTGAGAGTTTATCTTGTTTTGTTTTTGGAATTTTGGGGGGCGGGGGCGGGAGGTAACTGAGGCTACAGCAAGGACCAGAGCAGGAAGGCCACAGCTGATGACTCCTGGCTGAGTCTAACCCGGGCCAGAGGAGCTAGAGGGCAGGATTAGTAGCTCGCTGTGCTCCTGCCTTGGCGGCTCCTCTCCTAACACCCTCCCCCCCCCCACACCCCGGAGTGCCTCCCTGAAAGCAAGCAGGCCAAAAAGTAGAGGGATTTGACTTGTCTGGTCACAGGCTCTTCTCCAGTTCTCACCGTAGTGGGAACTAGACAGAGCTCAAGTCTTTATAGTCGGTGACAGCCCACTCCTCTTTTTCCAAAGTGCTGGGTGTAGAGAAAACTGGCCCTCCTGGGGCGTCCGGGTGGGGCAGGGAAGGTCTCAGGGATGAAGGAGGCAGAGCTACCTCAGAGCATGCTGCCCCCAGTCCCTTCCAGTCCCTCTGCCTCCCCAGACTTCTTATTTGAGCTCAAGGCTTTGATTAAATAGTGCACTCCCACTTCAACCCCAGGGTGCTTAGTGTCTGGTGCACCACTTGCCTTGAGCATTGTTTGCAGAGACAGTGTAGACACAAGCAACCTGTGCATGAAAACTCTCCTAGTCCTGTCCGGGTTCTGGAACTTTCTTGTGTACACCCTCATTTATTCAACTCCCTCTGCAGGGCATTCCCTAAGGTTCTGGGCTGGGGGCATGGGCCAGGAGGATGCCAAGCACTATTTTCTGGAGTGATGCTTAACCCTTTCTGGACCGGAAGCTGCTGTCCAGGCATTTCTGTAGCCGTCTGTGAGTCTGCTTTTCCTTCTGATGTGAATCAGTAGCTCCTTCACCATTTCCCCAGCCCACTTGCCAGAATCCTTTTTCCAAAATTAGATTCCTTCCCTCTCCTCACTCTCTGGCCTCCTGAGGAGTTTAATGGGATTTTCAAGGAACTTGTCCACATAAAGAGGACAGTACTGAGGGGAAGGACCAGAGAGGGGCAAAATGCTTCTTCCAGACTCTAGTTTGCACACATTGGTAACCCCACCCTTAGCATACACAGAGGAAATAATTCTTGTTCACTGATTTTGTTTACTTACCATGCAAGAAACTTCCGAGGAGTTTCTGCACAGGGAAGAAACTGTTTACAAAACTCTGTGGAAGTGTGATGCACTGCTCTAGCTCAGCACCAAAGAGTTAAGCACACTTGCCCTCTCCTCATTGGAAGTACCCTGGTTGGGGCAGATTATTTGAGTGTGACTCAGATACTGATGTGTGTATAGCTAATGGCTTCTGCCTTTTTAGTTCAAGTGGGAGGAGAGAGAGGCCTGGATTCCTAGTCCAATGGGTCCCTCTGGAGACCAGGTCCTGGCTCCTGGCCAGTTCTGTACAATGTCAACATTGAATATTTGAATTCCCAGACTCCATTTAACAAGTTTCTAAATAAATAAACTCATTGTGTGTCTGTGTTTGAAATTATTTCACCTCTTTCATAAAAGCTTATTACATTGGTCTTGCAAGTTGATTTTCAAAAAATAAAATAAAATAAACAAACAAACAGAACTTAAGGCATTTTGAACAGCTAGAACTCCACAATATGTATGTATTGCAAAATCATTCTCATACTTGGGCGTGGGTAGAGGCTCATTAGAGGTCGAGGTATTCTGTGTGATGTGATAGCAAGTCAGAATAAAATAAAACAAAAATAAAAGAATTAAAGAAAAAGTTCAGAAAGATAGCAACTTACAATTAAATAAATAAAATAGAACACAATAAGTTCAGAAAGTCAGTGAAATCGTATTAATATCTAAAGGGAGTGTGTGGTTATGTGAATTCAGTGCCTTGAGTTATTTGGTAATTTGGAACACTGAGTTCTTCAGGTTTTTCCTGATTTCTATGGCTATGTATAGACCTTCCCACCCTCAAAACTTTCAAAGGCAAGTGTAGTACCCTACTTATGGAATTTTGTTTCTGGGCACTTTCCTTGTCTCTGTGTAAGCTGGACGCACTAGATACATGTACACTGTCCCAATGTTTCAGTTTGGGCAAAAGAACAATATGGACCTTACAGTTGCACTCAATTCTCAGCATTTTTGGACAACCACATAGTGTTTTGTGCAGATGGGAGCACCATGCTATGTTGTTCTAAGAAGTACTTTTTTCTTTTCCTTTTTTCTTTTTAAGAAAAGCAAGTTCCAGGTCTTTTGCAAGTGTGGACTCCATCTGGAGTTGTTAGGAAAGAAAGTGGAATTTGCTTGAATTTATTTGTGTAAAGTCCATTATTAAAAAGAATGGGATTTGAAAGGGCACATAGCAAAACCCATAACATTTAGCTGGTAACGTGGAGACCTCAAAGCCAAGGGAAAAATACCACCAACGCATGCAAACCCTGAAATAGATTACAATGACCTCAGCCATTTTCATTTTCAGAAATAATAGCCATGATTAAAATGGGGGAGAGTTCGGCTTGGAACTGAGCTCTTCTGCATTATTATAAAAGTTCTTTTGTCATTAAAGAACTGTTTCATTATAGAGGGGGAAAAAGCAACTGATTTTTTAATCAAATTCCTGACTCTTCAAAAGTGTTCATTCTGGAATTACTTTAATTTTGATTTTTAGGTATTCTTATTCAACAACAAACATGTTTTTGGTTTGTATGTTCAGTCCAATCACTGACTACTAATTTTATTGTAATTTTAAAGGATAAATTATGTATAAAATAGATTGTATTAATTCTTTTATTAAGTAGCTGCTCAAGAATCAATGACTGTGTCACAGGGAAACCCGGGGAGGATTTTAGCCTTGTTAAGAATCTGCCTGAGGATCTAATTTTGTACATCGGTGTTGTTTAAGTGATGGTATTTATGAAAGTCCTTCAGTATAGCTCTTGGTATGGTTTGGTGATATTTTATACAACAAATATTAATGAAGTCCTGCTGTGTGGTAGCCCTATGTTCGGCAACGCATGGTTTCAGCTCGCAAGAGCATTTAAATGTGCACAGCAGTGTTTAAATTGAGTGTGATCCCTGATTCAATAGCCAGGTCAGCTTCAAGCTATTGGATGCTTCTTGTGAAGTGAGAGCAATAATACTACCCTCCCTGGGCATCTTTACTTGTGAAGTGGGAATAATCATACCACTCTCCCTGGGCTCTTTATTTGTGAAGTGGAAGTAATAATACCATTACCCCTGGGCTCTGGTGAAGAACAAATAATGAGTGTTCATCAGGTGAATGTTTGCCAAGTACCTAAGCCTCAATCAATCAATCAATCAATATATCTTGATTATTTCCTGTCTGATTTATTAATTAAAATTTCTGAAGAGGAACTACTCTCCCCTAGTCTATGTTTTTATCCAACCTCAGTTTTAGAAGTATTTATATGCCCATAGGAAGCATCTTGTTTGTCTTCTCAGTAAGTTATACTCCCCTAGGTAAAAAGAGATTTCATATAAAATTTGGACATATTGTAATTGAAGACAAACTAGGTAACAAATTTATTGTGAACATTTGATAAGTTTGTTTATTCTTCGTGTATGTGTGTGTGTGTATGTGTGTATGTGTGTGTGTGTGTGTGTACATGTACACACTTGCTTGTGTTTTGATAGGCGAAATACTTATCCCAAAATCTGATATCGGACCATTTAACTAGAAAGAGAATCTTTGAGAGCAATGTTGTGTCTTTCTATCCGGGCTGTTCATCATTAATTGGTTAAATAACAACGGAAGACCAAACTGAATCACCCCTTCCTCCCTAGTAGCCACAGGTCACCAATCTTTATTTCTTATTTAACCCAATTCTTTGATTTGTGGGCTAGGGTTTGGGGGAAGTAAACCATTAGGAGAGAGTGTGGTTCTCCACGGTGGGAGAAGAACTCATTTGGCTGATGGTATTCAGAGGAAAAGTTGGCCTCTGCCTTTCTGGGAAGGTCTGGAGGGCACATCCTGCACATTTGCCACTGAAGAGTCTAACTGATTTTAAAGACCCAAACCTAAGGGAGATGGAGAAACTTTCTTTCTAAGGTATTGACTATATTATCTGATGGGAATGACTTTCTTAGTGAGGAAAGTTACATACGTTCAGAGGGCATTTGAAAATAAACACATTAATCCTGTGTTGTATTGCTAGTACAGGTATAGGTGAATAAAAATTTAAATTAGGCTCTGAGGATTGGAAGGGAGGAGCCGTGGTACAATACTAATCTAATGGACACTGCTGACGAAAGTTGGACTGAACAGCTAATTTATATCAACAAGACCATCAGTGGACTCTTCAATGAATGCTTTTACATCAAATAACATGGTTGGGATATTGCCATACATAAAGAGGTGTGTTTGAGTAGTAGTGAGCCATGCTTGTAAGCAATTCCAGTGAGTTCTTAGATACTTGGCTCCCGATTTTCTACACAATGCTAAGATCTAAATTCTTCACACTCTGAGCCTGGGTGACTCTGAGCTTTGGTTCTGGTTCAGATCCTGGCTCAGCTGCTCACTAGCTGGCTGAAATGAAGGCAAGCACCTTAATCATTCTGTGTTCCAGCTTCCTTCCTTATGAACAGGGCCAGTTATATCATGTGAGCTTTGACCAGCCAATGGATTTAGGACTCATTAAATGGAATACAAGCACAACATATGGTCATTGTATTTCATTAACTTTTTAGGTTTCTATCTGTCCTCAGCTTAACATTGCTCATTCAGTCTGCTCTTCTCACCCCCTGACCAGCTACCCTTGCATCTCTCCCTTCCAGTTCTTTGCTACGATTTTGCCATAGCCTGTTAATCAATCCAAATACTGCCCTTTTATTATTAACATTGAGCTCTCTCTGATTCTATCTAAATTCTCACTTATTCATGCTCTCTCTAAAGCATGCCCAGAGACATGCCTTCTCTATGACATTTCATTCCAATGTAGAGAATTAGCATAGGATGATTTGGGAATTTCATGATAAATCTCTCATCTTTATCCTGCATATCCCCTTTTCCTGGCTTAACTGCAAAGCTCTTGCAGAGCCCTTTTCTGATCTATGCTTTCTTTGAGGCTTGCTTAGGCAGTTATCAATACGATTAGCGATGGTAGCCAGTGCTGGGCCTTGGATTATGCAAACCCCTTCAGTTTCTTTGCTTGGGAAACCCACACAGTTAGGTGATGTCAACACTGGGATTCTGGGACAGTGGAAACTTCTGGGATGTGGGTGCATACTACACCCACCATTGGCCCGTTTGGACAGTGATAAACCACCTGGGAAGCACATTGGAAAGTGGGTATTATTCATAATTTCACCAATAGTACCCCTCATTTTGCCAGGGCAGGTATGCCCCCTAGTTCCTCACTTAAGTCACACTTGACCTTAAACTCTGCACTTCATCTGAAGCTGTAGCATGTTAGTGGAATCGGGGTAGACAGTGAGGATGTTGGTGAACTCATGGAATTCCGAGATATTAGTCTCACAGAAGTCATCAGAAACCACATTTTTACATAAATCCTGACCCTATACACAGTATAGTAAAAAGAACTTTTGGTGTATTTTAATGCTCTTTTGTGACTAAGGATTCTTTCATACAGTTCAAGCTTGCCAGATGATGATGTACTTACTGAATCTTGTTTTACTGAAATTAGATGAATCCCACTCTTTCTGCTTTGCCCCCCTCAGAGAAGTGCAAGACTGACTTCTCCATGTATCCTCGCTCTCACTTCCAGTTTCACAATTATCTCATTTCTATGGAGAAAACAGAATCATTCCTTAGACAGCTCTGCTCAAACTTGTGTGTGTGTGTGTGTGTGTGTGTACCTACCCACGCAGGCGTACATGGAGGCCAGAGATCAGTTTTAGGCTGTGTTTCTCAGTTGCTTCTGTGCCTTATTCTGAGACGAGGTCTCTTGCTGAGAAGAAGAACACCTTTTTGGCTAAACTGGCTGAGCAGTGCGCCTGTGGGATCTTCGTGTCTCTGCCCCCAGTACTGGAGTTATAGACATATGTACAGTCATGTGTGGTTTTCATTTGTGTGCTGGGGGTCCCAGCTCAGCTCCTCATGCACAGCAAACACTTTGCCCACAGAGCTGTTTCCCAAGCCCAGGCCCTCCTTGAAATGAGGGCATAGACTATGAACCATGCTGCCTTGCTGTGGAACACAGATCATCTTTGGTGGGAGGCATACAATTAAGTCATGACAAAATGTTAATAAAGCAAATAAAGGGAGGAAATGGCAGTCTCGATGTCTGCTAGGGTTGTGCTTTGTGACCTTCTTCTGGGTCCCAGACTTCTGAGACAATCTGGTGAAAGTATGGAACCTCTTTCTAGAAGATACCTGAATACACAAACATTTCCATACCACTTTGAGAGGTCATGGACTACCAAATTCCAGTCATGAGTATTAAGGAGGTTTACCTCTTAATTCACCCTGGTATATTATTACGTAAGACCATAAGGTCCTAAACAATCTTTTAAAATTACCTTAGAAATGTTATGTTTATCACACAATTTACCCTCAATATATAACTAAAAGACTGTGTCATGTAGAAAGTGCAAGTTTTTTTAAATTGTTGCTGTGTACACCTGCTGGTGTGCACCACTTACCTCTCATCACTCAGTGAAAATTCCTGCACTTTCCCTGTGCGCGCGCGCACACACACACACACACACACACACACACACACACACATACACACACACACACACACACACACACACACACACACACACACGTTTATGACTTGCTTTTCCCTTTTTGAACTTAAACACATATCTCAGAGCCTTTCTTTCTTCCACACATGCCGTTCTAACTCACTCCTCTCTACTGTTTGGACCTAACACACCGGGTTCGACCAGTCCTCCAGAATAACATTGCGGTAGTTTTCAGGTTTCAGAAAAGAACAGACAGGGAAGTTCCTCTAACTGGGGCTCCAAGGGAAACTGAAAGCAGTCTATAATGGAAGCAGGCTTGCAGTTCAGGGTGAAGTGTGCAGGCCTCTGAGATGCAAACACAGCAGGCTTGCTGGAGGTCACAGAGGGCTGCCTCACCCTGTCAGGGCACATCTGATTTTCAAGCATCTTTACTCTCCTCCTCCCCACACCCCTACTGGAGGATCAAGGGTCTAACCCCAGAGCCAAGGTACATCTTTGAAAGACTCACGGCGGTGATCTAGCTGAGAGTTCAAGCTTAAGGAATTTCTTTGGCTCTCATCTTCCGGCCCCATTTGCATTTTCTCCTGCTGTGTGGAACAGGCTGTAGTTGAATCAATACCCACAGTCCAGCGGGTTGTCAGGGTTTGACGGCTTTTATATTTTTTTTGTCATTTCCTTATTGAGGTGGTGGTACATTATCATCACACTGCCCTATCCGGTGATACACTTAAAGCTAATGGATTGAGTAAATGAGACAGGTTGTCTGAAGCCAATAGAAACTTACTTTGATATTCTTAAAAAATCACCCATAATAATTTCTAGCCTATGAATTGGAAAGACCATTTAGATAGCAAATATTTTCAACTGGGTAACCAGTCTACAGGAAAAGTTTTATAATGGAAACTATCTCTTACTTATAACTATAGCATTAAAAAGTGACAGTATAATGTTCCACACTAAAGCCCGTCAGCTGCAAAATTCCATTTTATTATAAGTTATAAACCAGGATAGGGAGATTTCTGAAGGGTGGCTTTCTTTGGCAATGTTGTTGATTAAATATGAAAAAGTCCTAAAAAAAATTAATTCAACTCATTTGCTTACACAGAAGATTGCACACATGCACACACACACACACACCCACACACACACACAGGATGGATAGCTGGTTTTGGTTCTGCTGGTAACTACTTTGCTTATTAAAGTGCACTGGATTGTATGAGACTAAAACTATACTGGATATTTTAGATTAGGTTTGCACAGACACCACTCAAGGAATTAAAATACAGCCATAAAATCTTTTAATGAATTAATTTACTTAAATTGTGATTCCTTAGAGTACAGAATTGGTTAATGAGTTCATTTTTTAATTGTGTATGGTATATGCAATAAGGTTGTTCCATGGGGGCATGGAACAATGTTCATAGATAACATTTTGCAAAATACATTTTAATTTGTATCAATTATTGAGCCAATATATAGTTGTAGAGTGCCTGGTATGGATGGCATGACAAAAATCTGAGAAGCTGTTCCTTAGAATCATTTGAAAGATGTGCATATAGCTTGACCATAGTTTGTAAGTAGAGAGCATTACTGCGTCTTGTTGCTATTTACCAGTAACTACAAAGTAGTTTTGCGAGCTTGGGGCACTGGATCCTATATCACTCTTTCATCCAATTTTTTTATTACCACCATGAAGCCATGTGCCTGGGACGCTTCGGTGCTGTCTGTGGATTAGGGTCTTCCATCTGCAAATATAACTATGTTCTGTTTCTTTCCACACCTGTCAGACACAGAAACCTTTGCCTGCTTTACTCAACCAGTCACATCTTCGTGTGGGGACAGTTTTTGTTTAAGATATTTAAAAACAAAACCCAGGTTATTTATAAATTCTGTGCTGTTGGTGACCACTGCCCATGCATTCATGCAGCAAATGTTTATTGATCTCCTAAATTCTAGGAGAAGGGAAGACAAGAGACAAGAATTTGGACAAGGCCTCTGCCCACATGGAGCTCACGTTGTGGAGGAGACAAAGGCATTGGTCCGAATTGCTCGTCGTTGCTTGAGTTACAAGGAAACAGTGCTGTTACATGTTAGGTTAGGAAGCACAGCATCAGCGCCAGAAATGTGTGTGGTGGCCAGAGAACAGACTCCGGTGTCTCACTTCCCACCTCGCTGAGACAGGGTTTCTTTGTTGTTTGCTCTTGCATACACCAAGCTAGTTGGCCCTCACAAGCTTCAGGGGATTCTCCCGTTTCTGCCTCCCATCTCTCTGTAGGAGTACTAGAGTTACAGACATGCACTAGCATACCCAGTATTACATGACTTCTGGGGACTTGAACTTGGGTCTTCAGGCTTGTTGGGGCAAATAATTTAGTTTCTGAGCTCAATAGGGAATCTGTCTTGTGTGCTTGATGAGTGGCACACTGACCCTTGGAGAGCTGCAGACACACAACTTTGCTTTGTTCTTAATTCTTGCCAGAAGCAGCAAAGCATCAATGTTATAAATGAGTAAGATTCGCTCCAGTCTTGTGGCATGCGTTTATAGATACCTAGTACAAGTTTAATGGACTCTGAACTAGCAGCCTAGACAGACATGTTTGTGAATCTTCCTTTATAGATGGAAGGAGTGAGACTTCTGTGTTTGGTCTGCAAACACCGGGTTAGAGGCAGCATCAGAAAAACATATTAAATTTCTGGTCCCAAAATTCAGTTCAGTTAAAAAAATATTTAATGAGCATATACCTTAAGAAGTTCAAGGCAAGCACTGAGCATACAAAGAGAAATAAAATCTGTTTCCTGCTCTTGAGGAAGTGAGACTCCCTTGGAGAGACAAACATGTAAACAGACTGTTTCGATACAGGGAGGTGAGAATGAAAGCCAGGGTAGCAGACTGTCCCCCTTGAACGACAGTGGTCTGGACAGTAAGACAGTGTGACAAAAGATACACCCTCATGTCACACCAATTCTCAATAGAAAATTCATTGTCTTCTCCCGTAACTCAAGAAAAATGTTTTAATTTTGAGAATTTCAACTTACACGTTTAAGAAAAGATTAAAAGACTATTATCTTTATTTGTATTTGTGTGGGTGCATGCCTGGTGTCCATGGAGACAAGAAGAAGGCATTGGAGTCCACAGAAGTGAAGTTGCAGATGGTTGTGAGTCACCATGTGAGTGCTGGGAAGTGAACCTGGGTCTTCAGGAAGAGCAGCCTGTGCTTTTAACTGCTGAGCCTTAAAGAAGACTTTTAAATTACATTAATTTTTTTTGTGTGTATGTGTGTCTTCACTCGCACATGTGTGGGGGCTTGGGTGTGCTATGATGTGAGTGTAGAAGTCAGAGCATAACTTTTGGGAACTGGTCCTCTCCTGATACCATGTGGATCCCAGGGATCAAACTCAGGGCATCAGGCTTTGAATCAAAAGCTTTTACCTGCTGAGCCGTCTCACAAGCCCAACAATTTGTGTTTTGAATGTGCTTTAAGACACGTTTCTGGGCCTTCAGATACCTACCATGAGGGAAATTTATGTGTTGGGTGGCAGTCAAGTGTTTCATAAAAGGCCCACACATCAAATGTGTGTGTGTGTGTGTGTGTGTGTGTGTGTGTGTGTGTGTGTGTGTGCGCGCGCGCGGTCACATTAATTGAACAGACACAGGATATCCTTGGGTCTCTGCCTCGACTGTTGTTCTGGGGTGGACAAGTCACCCCTTCCCATTATTCCAGCTTTACAGCTTTACCCCATGTATAGTGTTCGTCCCCTTCCTGTCATTGGTCAGCACGTTCTTAGAGGAGGAGTTTCCTCTACTAGCCATGTGTAGCTCTGGGAGGAAAATGATGCCCAAACTGAAGTTCCCACGGTTTCAGAAAGCATATCTTGTTTCTAGGCTCCGTCCTCTTGTCCTCTTCCTCCTCCCCACCACCTCCTCCTTCTCTTCCTCCTCCCTGTTCTTATTTTTCTTATTTAAGATAGGGTCTCATGTAGACCAGGCTAGCCTCAAAATCACTGTGTAGCCAAGGATGACCTTGAACTTTTGATCATCTTACCTCTACCTCTTGAGTGCTGGGATTATAGGCATGGACTACTACACTGGTTTTTATACAGTGTTGGGGATGGAATCCAGCCAGGTCATGTGCATGCTAAATCTGAGGTATGCCCCTGGTCCTAGGTTTAGTTTTTATCCAACAGAAGAGAGCATTACTCGAAGATTGACATGTTCTCTGAAAAGTAGCTGGTGTTTCATGCTGCCATGTGATTTTGTTGTTCATAAAACAGAAATAAAGAAGAAAAAGAATTGCTTTTTCTTCCAGCTCTCTTTGCCAGCATCTTGCTGAGCTGTGTGTATGTGTCCCAGCCAATGTTCCAGACACAGGCTTGGCATAGAGATCGGCACATCCAATGTCATTACTACTGGGCACAGACTGAAACCCTGAGCACAACTCCCCGTTTGCCTCAGTGCAGATGATGTTAGTAATTTAAGCTTCCTGTTGACAATATTGTAATATTAAAACCCAGCACAGATGTCTGACTCGTTAGCAGCCTTGTGTCTTTGCTTCTTCGACTTGGTAGATGGATAATTAAAGAGGATAGGAAATGCCAAGGTAAAATGCATCATGTGTCCAGGGTTTTCCCAGGGCCTCAAGATCACCAGTTATCTCTTCCTGCCCTTGAGTGATGGTTACCTAAGACACCAGGGTTTATCTCTGCTACTAATGCATGCAAGGGGCTGCATCTTAATCAACCTTTTAAATTAATCTGGACATTGGCCAGGGCTGCAGATGGTTTCTGAAGTGTGGAAAATTCGACTACCTGTTTCCTTTACTGATTTCGGAATGATTAGCCTGACTGTGTTGCCTCTCACTGGTAGAATTGATTGTAGCTCAGAGCTTTGCTCAGGGGAAGATTCCACTTGCAGTGTTTTAAGCTCCATCCGCCTTAAAGATAGGTTAGTGGATCTTTCCCTTAGTGTGAATGCTTCAGAAGTGTATTTGGAAGGTTGGGGAGGTGGTTCAGTGGGTAAGAAGTGCCTGCTGTGTGGGTGTGGGAACCGAGTTTGGATCTCTAGTGGAAGTCAGATGCAGTAGTGTATGTGACTCCATACTGAGGGGAAAGACACGCATACCTCTGAAGTTTCCTGGCCAACCATCCTAGATGAAATGGTGAGCACCCGATTAAGGAAGGGGCTCTGTCTCAAAAAATAAGGTGGTCTGTGATGGTAAGGCCCTATTGCTGAAGACTCTTCCATTTCTCATTGAACACGGAGAGGTCAAACTTGTGCTTAACTAGAAACTTCACCCCGACTGGCTAGTGTTTGTGTACTGGAAGGTACTCTGTGTGCTACTAGAGGAGAAAGGTAAACACCAACCAACTACAAATCCTGTGCTCTACAGGGCTGACCTGCCTGCATGGTGTGCTAGTGCCACAGTGGCAGAAGCGCTGGGAGGAACCAGCTGCCTTCTGAGGGTATTTAAAGTCCACTCCATGAGATCAAAACCCACGCCTGACACTGCTCAGGTGGCCAAGCACCTGAGATCAGGAAGGCCGTGGGCCTAAGAGAAAACCAAATATTGCTGTTCTGCTAAAGAAACACAGAAATAAAACGGCTCTTAATGGCATTCTGCTGTACCCATAGATCAGTGCGATGCCTCGTTCAGCCATCATCAGAGAGGCTTCCTCTTGCAGTAGATGGGAACTGACACAGATACCTACAACTGGACAATGTACAGAGAGTGAGACATTTTGAAGCACTCAGCCCTAAATGGGATACCCCCATCAAACCCCTCCTCCCAGGGCTCAGGAAACAGGTAATAGAAAGAGTGTGACAACCAGAGAGGACAGATGACTCAAGGAAACTGTCTTCCAGATACAACAGGACTGACGGACATGTGAACTCACAGAGACTGTGGCAGCATGCACAAGTCAGGGAGGGTCCCAGTACTAAGAGGGGAAGTGGACGTGGGTGCCCATCCTTAACCAAAAGGCTGTTTCCAGTTGACGTCTGCTTGCAAAGGGAAAATTAGCTTTCTTCAGTGGAGTTTCACTGCATGTGTAAGATACACTTAAAAACAGGCCCCATGCCAAGGTAGATGCCAACACAAAACAAATTCAAGGGTGGTTTTGAAGACTTTTTGTCTCATGTTGGTTTTGGGGGGTGTTTTATTTTGTCTTACTGACCCTTTGAAGGTTTCCAATTTTGTGCTTTTCTAGGCTTTTTTTTGTTTTTCATTATTATTGATAGTAGTATTGCCTATTTGTTTTCTAAAGAGAAAGGAAAGGACATGGAGTTGGGTGAGTAGAGAGGTGGGGAGGATCTGGGTAGAGTTGGAGGAGAGACAACCATTGTCAGAATATATTGTCTGAAATTTTTTTTCCATAAACAAAAATTGAGGTGGAGAAGTGACTGAGGAAGACACCCCAATGTCAACCTCTGGCCCCCACAGACTCGCATGGGTGAACACAGCTGCATACATGTACATACCATACACATAAACAAATTTAAAAATTAAAAAATATAGTTTGAGTGATATCAGTGTGCTTTTTCATTAATAATTCTAGGGAGTCAGGCAAGGATTTAATCCCAACCTTTTCACCTCATTACTGTGTAACCTTCTGGAACTTGTGGAACCTCAGCATCCTCAGGTATAGAACATCAGTAATAATTCCCTGCTTAGCTTTCCTCCATAAGATGAGAGGACTGTGTTGATTTTTAAATCCCGTAAAGAACTATGCAAACTTAATATTCTAGACTGTGAGTATAGAATGTGGAGCCACCTTAGATCAAAGTCTTGGCTGGATGAGCAGAAGAAGCTACATGACCCCTTTGTGCTTCAGTTTCTTACTCTGCACACAAGGAGAATAAATAATAATACCACCAGAGATTATTGAGTTTTTGTGGATGAGTACAGTTTATCATCACGCCTCTCTGGGGCGGGTATTGCTGTCTTTATTAAAGATGGATGCTCCAGAGACAGGTGAGTCATTTGCCCGGGTCTCTTTACTCCAAGTGCAGAGCCAGGCTCCTGCCTGACTGTAGAGCCCAGGAAGTTAATGTGAGCCCTCTACTGCTGTATTCTTTTCTGTCCTGAAATAAAAGCGGAGGATCCTGTTTCCTGGGCATTTCAGTGCTCTTAAAAGGTAATACGATTTTCGACTGAAGACACCTAAGTTAGAGAAGTGGTTTCATACAACCCTTAGCGCTGAGGAGTTTTGCTGTAATTTCAGTGAGTAATCTCCTCAGGACAGGCTTGGTCATCTCTTTGTCATTGTTTTCTTTCCAGAGCTAACTGCAGTGTGGTTTCCCATTACATTATGATTTTAGCTTTATTCAGGGAACTTTATAAGTCTTTGTTGAATGAATGACATCATTACTTCATTACTGAAATTGCAAGCTAATTACACCTTACAACTTCCTAGACAGTGGTGTTCGGTTCTGATTTCCACTTTCTTCACAATATACTGTGACGTGAACTTGCCCAAGCTTACCAGAAAACCTTAAAGGGAGGAAGGCAAGCCACAGCCTTCTGAACCTTTCTTTCTGTATCTGTTCACAGCTCCTCAACTTCATTTTGATACTGAAATCATTTGGGTCTTACAGCAAAGTGTTTGTCTGGTTGCACAATTGAATAACCTGTGTGATGTGGAAGAAGAGGTCCCACAAGCCCTCAGACCTAGCATTTCATTAAATTAAATTTATGTTGGGAGAGTTAGGACAGAATGACCTAAAAGTGGCTGCCCAGAATAATATGGAGAGCTTACAAAATACTCCCCATCCCATAACAATGGGGATGGGAGTCCCTGGCTCAGGTGAGGGAGCCACCAGAGGTGAAGCTTGGAAAGAAGGGGTTAAAGAATAGTGGGGGGCCACTGGATGGCTTCCATCTCTGAGCTCTCTGTGGTCTCCCTTTACTGTAAGCCTCCTGTTATTGGTTACAGGTATGAGGTACCTTTGCAGCCCTCTTCACAAATTTGTTTTCTACAGCTGTAGGTAACATATGCCCAGTTGTGAAAGGACATTGTTAGGAAGACTTCATCCAAGAGACAGTGATTTGGGCAGAACTCTAGAGCTCTGATGTCATTCTGTTCTCACAGCTATTTTAAGGAGACAGTAATGTTGGTTTTTAGAACCCATTGGTTCTAGAGTTTGAGTTGAAGATGTGGGATGGGACACCCACAGAGCCTGTGTCTGGAATACATGCCTGTGTGATCACTTACGGTGGGGGGCTTTAGTGAGGGTCGGCACAGGTAATGGAACTGTTCATGTGATAGAATCGGCGACGGCTTTGTGTGGCAGCAGCTTCACACTGCTAGCTGCTTTTGTCTTTTGGTTTTCTAGAATCCCAGGCACAAACCTTCCTGCCAACTTTCCCAGACAAAGGTAGTGCCGAGCATCCCTGGCAGGGCATGCAGGGAACAGAAACGAAGTGTTAAAAAAAGAGATGCTTCAAACCAGAAATATTAAAATACAGGAAAGTAGGTTTTGGGCTGGAACTGTGTTGTATTTTCCGGAGTTTCGATGTTGGCTGCCTGGATCTCTTGGGGCCAGTTGGTTTTCATCAATGCTATCAGCCACTCACTACATGAAACTTCATTAAATAAACTCTTTTATTGTTGGACAGTGCAGGTATACTCAGCTGCACCTGGGTATATGTTTGTGCGACGCACCCATTGGCTCTAGAGTTTTAGTTGAACACTGTAGGATGGGACATCCAAACAGTCTGTGTCTGGAATATACATCTTTGTCAGCACACACAGTGAGGGAGAATGGCTTTACTGAGTGTTTATTTATAATGTGTGCACGTGTATCATCTCTGGCTACTTGAGGGTCTCGGCTTCAGCTGTAGTTACAGCTGGATGTTTCAAAACTGTTAACTTTATCCCCAAAGCCTCTGAGAAATTTCATTTGAGTGCTACAGCTCAGCTCGGCAATTTATAATTTAATTGCTCATTTAGTTTTTTTCTTCTTAAAACAAAAACTTGCATTTTATAAGTTTTAGACTATTCTTTGTACCAGGTTTAAAGGGATAACACGGTTCAGTAATTTGAAACAGGTTAAGGCCATGTTTTCATAAGGGGTTTGAATCATTATTCAATGACTTATTGTTATTTGTTATTTTAGTATGCCATGTTTAAAGTGTAGAGGGACAGGATTCGAGAGTATAATTTTGTAGTCTAGGAGTGAGCCTTTAGAATCCCATTCATTTCTGAGAATCTGTGTATTTTAATGAGAACAAGAAAGGATGTGGATTTGGGTTGATGGGGAGGTGGGGAGGATCTGGGAGGAGTTGGGGGAGAAGAAACCATAATCAGAATTCACTTGTATGAAAAAAAATCTGTTTTAAATCAAAAAGTAAGCAAAAAATGAGAGCGGGAATAAGATTTTTTAAAAAGAGTGCCATAAGCAGGAGAACTGGAGTTTTGTAGCATTCTGCATAGGGTGAGCCAGAGGAAACAACGGGATTCTAGTCGGCAGGCTAGGCTTGGGACAAGGAAGGTGGTAAACATCTGCATGCCACCCGTGGGAGAGGGGCAGAAACAGCATGGATTCTCTGCTGCTGGGCTGTCATGCCCTCTGTGATTTGTTTTTTAGGAGCCAAATATCTGTAGCTGAGGATCCCCTTTTTAACTTCCCTGAGACCCTCGTTTTCACCATGGCTGCTACAGATCCCTTTAATGTCACTGAGCTAACTCAGGAAGCTGTGTTGTCAGACCCAGGCTGGGATCTTCCTGGGGCCCCAGTCTCTGTTCCTGAAACTTTCACTTGGTGAAGAATTTTGGATGAAGGATTCTTTTAATAATTTTATAAGTGACCCATTTCTTCCTACGAAATTTCTGTTTTGAGAGTAAGCAAAAGGAAATGGCAGTGCTAACAAGATCGGCTTTTGCTCATTCACACTTCGCTGCCCTTTGGATTAGGGAAGTGGTGAGGAGAGAGAGCAGCTGAAGCCAGGATGCTAAACTCAGGTGTGCAGGAGAGAGTGGAGGTGCAAGGTGGGTAGACCTAGTCTGTTCTCCAGAGGCTTTGTGCAAAAGACACAGTGCTAATTATTCAACATTTAAACATTTGTACTTGGGGATTCACATATTTCCATGAATATGTATGTGGAGAGGAAATTTAGCAAAATCAGACTGATGACTGATACAATTTGACTGTAGCTTCTTTTTTTTTTTTTGGTTTTTCGAGACAGGGTTTCTCTGTGTAGCTTTGCACCTCTCCTGGAGCTCACTTGGAAGCCCAGGCTGGCCTCGAACTCACAGTGATCCACCTGGCTCTGCCTCCCAAGTGCTGGGATTAAAGGCGTGCGCCACCAACGCCCGGCGACTGTAGCTTCTTAAACATGCCATGTTATTTGAATGAACAACATTGACTCATTAGGCTCCCTGAGAAAAATGCCAATTTGGTTTGCTTCAGAGCTGGTCACAGACATTCCTACTTTGGTATGAATGGGCAAAACAATTTGGCACTTTGAAAATTAGAAGAAAGGCCCAATTTAACAGTGCAATTATTAAAACCTTTTGCGGGTGTGCAATTACAGAAACCAGAAACCATTTGCGGGTGTGCCTTTATGGTTCTGATTCTTTCCCCCGGTTTTGTAGGTAGATAATTCTGTCTTGAACCACGTTCTCTATCAGAGCTTTGAGAGATGCTGGTAGGCCCTGCCCACCTCAGCTCCCTGTTCTTGGCTGGCATTGCCAGAGCCAACTGTGGAGACTTTACAATGATATTAAAACAGGTGACCAAAGTCACCAACCTGGTGACTTTAGGTTGGCAAACTGAGGTAGGGGAAGATACACTTTATTTATTTTTTTTTTAAAAACCTTATTGGAATCTGGGGATATGGCTCAATCTACAAGCTCTTGCCATGCAGGTACAAGGACCTGAGTTGGGATCTCCAGCACCCACATAAAAAAGCCAGTTGTGGTATAGGAGCATGTAATACCAGCATCTGGATGCAGCAATGAGAGGGTCCTGAATGGCTTTCTGGCCATTCGGTCTAGCCAAATTGGTGAACTCAAGTTTTACCGAGGGGCCCTGTCTTAAAAAATAGAGGTAGAGTGTGGTTGAGACAGATACCTGACTTCAACCCAAGACATGACAGAATTCCTGTGTTAAACAATGACTAGGGCAAATACTCCTTCTGTGTGGATGGACAGACTAAACTGGGGAGATAATCTGATGGCAGTGGCTTGAAGGAGCCCTCTACTCACAGCAATGCTTCCTTTGAACTGTCTTCTCTCTCTAAACTGCTTTACACTTCTGGCCAAGATTCCCCCTGTAGACGTATTTAAGAAGAAACACAAAGCCAAGGTAAGGAGAAAAACCCAAGAGGTCAGAGCTAAGAGCTTTACCCGCT